>PYAF01000509.1:117786-153882 GCA_007407185.1 Glycine tomentella | reverse complement strand
AATTTTAAAAACATAGTAGTAGTTAATAAACAATGCTTTAATATCTGTTTCTTCTTTTATGTTTAAAATAATAACAGATAAACTAAAAAATATAATTAATAATTTTATTTACACTGATTTAAAAAAAATGCTTATAATGATTTCATTATTATTTATCAAATAAAAGCGTATAATATTTTAAAAATAAAAATAATAACTATATTTTTCGTCGTTTATAATCCACCAAAATTTTCATTTTTATTTCTATATTAAATTTTGATGTTTTAAAAATAAATTATCAATAGTTAAAATAATCTTATATCTCAGCATAAACTATTTATCATAATTTTCAAATATAAAAATGTTTTTTTAATCATAAAATATTTTATGTTTTTAAAATTATTTAGTTACATAGCAATAAATATTAATTGTGTATTTCACATGCTAAAATACACTAATAGATAAATAAAAGAAACAAGGAAAGTTAAAAGAGAATACAATTTAGTGTTTACAATGCAATAGACACAAAATATTAGTAATTTCTGTTCAAACAATTGGTAAGATAATGAGTTTGTATCATTATTAATTTTATACATATGTTTTTCTAATATAAATTGTTAATTTTATAAATATGAATCAATTTATACATACATATATTAATTTTATTTTAATTTTGATATGAATTAAAAATATATATCTAACTGTATTTAATTATTTATTTTATTAATTAAAATTATGTTGTAGATATTTAAAAAAGACACAAATAAAATTTGTAGATATTTAAACTTACTTTAAGTGATATGCTAAAAGAAAACTAATAATTTAGCAAAAATAGAAAAAATATTTAAGTGTGATTTTACTCTTTATAAAATAAGTGGATTTTGTATTTATTTTTTTAACTGGATGTATGTTTAACTGTCATTCTGAAAATCTGATCATAAAGGCTTAATTAGTATTTGAATCCAACTAGTCAGTTTGCACTGAGTTTCTAAATTCATAGATCTTTATTCTCACTTCTTAAGGTCATTAGTATGATCCTCTCTTCAAGTTCTGAATTCAATATTCTCAACAAAATTATCATACAGTTAGTTTTCTATAATGACAATTATAGACCCAATTATAAGACAATTGAATAAAGTTTAAGAATTCAATTGAACAAAAAATACTTTAGGAATTTAATGAAAAAATTTCAGATAGTTGAAGGGCCTAAAAATAATTTAACCTATGTAAGAAGAAGAAAAGTTTTGTTTTCATACTCCTTGAGAACTTGTAAACATAAAGCAAAAGTCTTTTTTTTTTCCACACTACTTGAAAAGAAAAAGTAATATATGAGAGAGGAAAAAACATGTAACTATAAGAGTATTTGCGGATTAAATTAGATGATTTTAAAGAGAACAAAACATCTAATTCAATTGCTTCAAATTTTTTTAGTTATTCTGCCAACGAAGATTTTGAATTGTAACAATTTTTAGTTTTAGTCTTTTTTTTAGAAAATATAATAAAAATAATTAAATCTACAAAATGTAGTTAACAGTAGAATAATTCTTTAAATATAGACTATTAAAAAAGTATACATTTATTATTCACATAAATATAGTTATTAGTACCATAACTCTTTTTATATAATATAAAAAATAAATTATAAATGTAATTCAAGGTAATATAGTCAAAATTACATTTATATACCTTTAATTAAATATATATCATTATTCACATATAAAAAATAAATACACCAGTGTGAGTAGTATCATACATTTATATTCTGTCGAAAAAAAGTATCAAACATTATAAATAAAAACATAATTTTTGTACAAGTTTGATTTAAAATAAATTGATTTTCAAAATCAATTTTGAAATTCGACACCTTCCAATAAATTTTTTCACTTTGTTCAGTTTTCAATTTTTTAGGTATATATTTTTATTATTTATAATAATGTGGATTATATGATATTACAGTCCATGTAAATTATTGGATTTATCATATCACTATTATTGGGTTATTATCAACCCACATGTATGTTCATTCCTCTAAAGTTCATATTTGAGATGTTCAATGTGTGTTGGACATTTCACAATATGACTAAAATAGAGTATGCGAATGAAAGCCAATCTTCACCTTTTAAACTAACTTTTGAGATTAAGTCTGAATCCAAATTCTAGGAGTAAAAATTGAGTTGGACCAAGATTGAAACTAACTGCTTTGTAAACTACGGGCAACATCTTAAAAGTTATATAACATCATGTCATTCAAGTCGTGTCACCAGCAATAAATGGTAAAGAAGAAATGCGAAAAAGAAATATGAGTGTCACAGAAGGACATAATTAAGCCATTTTTCTCTTCTTTGCTACTGATGATAATATAAATTCATCATCAGAGGAGTTGGTGTCATCGTCATCCTCAGAGCTTAGATCCTTAACCTTCCTCTTCTTGGACTGATTCGATGTGGAGTACGTTGTTGTTGTCTTCTTTTTAACAGAAGACACAGGGGATGCTGGGCCTTTCTTCTTAACAGTGACAGACACAGACTTAGTGTTGTTCTTCACAGCAGATACAGACTTAACTGGAGAAGTGAGCTTCTGCGGAACTTTCTTCTTCTTCTCAAATACTTTCTTTGCCACATCTTTAGGTAGCAACCCCGATTCCATCAACCTGCAATTACATTCAATCATGAAAAATAAACTATCTTCTATTCTTTATATTAACTATGGCAGGTATGTTTTGTTGCTTGGAAGATATTTGCAGAGCAGATAGATTGTCTTGTTTAGACAAGGCTTTACACTTGGTCCATGGTTAATGTAAAATTCAAGGATTGTAATTTGTTACAACATTTCTCAGGCGTTAATTAACAAGTGGCACCACAGGGTTCACTGATAGTGTTAATCTATTTACATCACTGCTGAATTGAAATTAATTCTTTTAAATAATTTGATAACTTTAAAAAATATTTTTAAAAAATAATAAAAATCGATATCCTAAACAACTAAAATAACTTTTAAATGAAAAAAAAGGAACAGGGGAACTAATTATTGCCAAAAGTATCAAGCTAGGCCAATTTGGAGGTGTGAGATACTGAACAGTTTACCTGGATGAAAACTCTAGATATTGCAACTTCAAGGAACAGGTTATAAGTCTATTGAATTATTAGATCAAAGAGAAAGAGAGAGAAAAGTAAGCCTGAAATAATTTTAGAATAAGACATTAAAGCAACAAAAGTATCATTGAACAGATGCTCGGGACAGTGATAAAAGGTTTAATAAAAAAACTGATGACATCTAGCATTTTAATAAAAAAAATGACAGCAAAATGAGTACATTGCAAATACAATATAGACAGCAAGGGTAGATGGCATCTTATGAAAAAGTTTTGAGAAAGAAGCTAGTCTTGCATGAAGTCTAAATCAACTATAAACCATTCCATTCAGCTCCTCTCACAAATGCACAATGGCAGATACACTAGTATCTATCTAAAACTGCTAACCTGGTTTTGGGGTTATGATTTAGAGGGACAGGATATGTTATAAATTGTTATGACTGGGAATACATACCCTGGGGTAAGGAGGGGACTCAATTGAGCCAACAAATGCTCCTTTTTTCCCACCATAATTATTTTGTTTACAAGTCTAGAATAAAAGTTTGTCCATCTCACTCATCCTTTGAAAGAGATGAAAGACTGATCAATCACAAGGGGGAAAAGAAAGGGGGAGAGGGGGGGACCCCTAGATCTGCTATTAAAATGGTTTGTGGTTTACCTAAACAGAACAAGCATTTTCTGCGTATTGATGCATACGGCTTTTCCATCCCTGCAATTCATTTTTTTCCTCTACTATGGATAGAGTATTTTCTTCGATGAATTTTTTTCTAAACCTTAAAGTAAAAGCAGAATCCTTTTAAGTGCATAACCTTCACTTTAGCACAGATAACTTGGTGTTATAAAAGCTGGGAAATTACTATTGAGACTAATGCTCACATCTTAACAAAATTGGTTTCATTCATGAAACATTAAGAGCATTCTATTACCTGTACAAATTCCACTTCATCGGCAAATATATTTAACCTGACATTATATCCCTAACACCAATTCTACAATCCACAGGGCATTTATCTTAGTGAGACCCAAAACAAATTCATTATTTTATGAGGTTGCAAAATCGCTTTATATTCCAAATCTAAATACATGTTGTGCCAAGAGATTTTAAATTAAAAGCAATGCTAACTCTCTTCTAAGAGGTAATACTAACAGTGTTCTTGCTGGGGGGCCAAAGTGAGCATTTCAGATAATTATATTCCATGAATATTGATAAAAAGGTTTAATTTTTTTCATTTTGTTTTAAGAACTAACATACCAGTAAGTGAAAAGTAAAAAGATGAAGGAACTTAGATTGAGGTGGTTTGGACATGTAATGAGATGACCCTTAGATTCTCCCATAAGAACAAAAGTTTGTTAAATAGAACTCGATACTAAAAAAGATAGAGGTTGACCAAAACTTAACCGGAGAAAAATAGTTAAATAAGACTTAATAGAGTGAGATATAAATTGGCGAACGATGTGTCTTAGGATGAAATGGAGAAAAACAATAAACTTCGTAGAGGATTAGACCCGTTATTATCTTTATATTAGTGATGGTCCATTTTTAGTCTTTTCCTTTTCATCTCCACCTCCTTATTTCCCCCTTCTTTTCTTTTATCTATTTCTTTTATCTATTATTTTTCCATCCTCCTCGTATCCTAATTAGCTTAGGTTAAAGTTAATCTTGATGTTATTTTAAGAACTGACAAAGTGCAAAGAAGACAGAAAACAGTAAGAAAACAATACTAGGTCCCTAGCTCCTTCCTTCTCCAATGTAAGTTTGAAAATGAAAGAAAACTCACCAGATTTGTGACATTTCGCTGCTGGGGACTTGCTTGAATAAAGTCTCGTAGAAAATCCTAAGAGGGTCTTTCTGAAAAATAGGAAAAGTTACTCAAAACTTAGAATGACAGAAAAGGAACAAGAGCGAAGAGACGAGAAACATAAGCATACCTCCTCAGGTGGATCTCGTTTCTGGCCAGGTAAATCATAAACCTTTTTTTCTTTCTTCCTCTTATTTTTATTCTCTTCCTCCTTTACTATCTTCTTCTTTTTCTTCACTTCCTTGGAGTTGGAGGTCCTTCTCCCGATGGGGAAGTCGTCGTCATTGTCTTCTTTCTTAACTTTTGTGACCTTAGATTTCGAAGTTAAGACCTTTTTGGAAACGAAACTCTTGTTGGAATCCACCTCTTTCTTCACCACCGGCTTCGAATCTTCCGAATCCATTTTTCTCAGGAAAAAATCAATTTCAAACTGCAATGCGAGTGGGAAGGACAGTGGAGTGTAGAATTGCAGTGCTGCCCTTTTCCCCTTTGTTTCACCAACAATGTACTTTGAGGTTTTGAATTCCAAAACTTTGCGTTTTGCATATGTTCACTTCAGATATCTAGAATACAAAATTTGGGCCCGGCCCCAAACAAGGACTCGTTATTTGAGGCCACTGTTACTATTCCCACTCCATTCTTTTTTCTTTCTCTAAATTCACCTCAGCAATCATGCTTCTCTGTTTTTTCTCTCGAAAATACCCTTGACGTAAACACTTCCAACTATTCACAATACAGAACATAAGCTTGTCCCCCACAATTAGGAGTGGGAATAAGCCAGATTTTAAATAGGAACTTATGATTTGACCTATTTAAATTTTTTTAAATATAGTATGGTATGTTCTATTTAATAAAAAAGTTAAGTTTAGACTTTTAAAAATATGTATTTATTTAAGTAAGTTATGTTTAGGTTTATAAAAAAATCCATTAGACTTGCGGATTTACCTGTAATATATATATATATATATATATATATATATAATACTAATAACAATATTATTGATTAAACAAATCAATAAAACTAAGATCATAATATTTATTATATCAAAATAAATAATAGTTAGACTACGACTGATAATATAATCCATAAGTCACTAATAGTTTCATGGTCTTGATGAATAATATGACTTTTACCATTCTACGTTAGTTTTCCATATGTTTTTAGATTAGCTTTTTTTTTCTTTATCATATTTTTATAAGTTAGTCTTTTATGTTAGCGTTTTTTCTATTGTATGTTACAGTAGTTTTTCATTTTTTATTATTTTAAAAACTAAACTTTAATAGCAATGATATGTTTAACTTTGACATACTTAAATATAGAATTGTTAGTTTATTTAAAATTTATTATGTTAGTAGGCTTTTAAATAGGCTAATAGATTTTAAAAAGACTAAGTCAGACCTATAAAAAAAGTCCATAATAGTTAACAGACCATTCTTAAACCTTAATTTTATAAAATATCAAAATCTGGTCTGTCTGTCTTCACCTGTTTCTATTCCTATCCACAATATGTGACACAAATGTTTAATAATTTTGATTCTTTAAGTATATGAGAGAAATTTGATTTTCAATTATGTGAATAAAACTTTGTTTTTTTTTAGATTAATCTCATGATTTTCAATGTTGGAAATACTTTTTTTTTAGATTGGCGCTGCGAGTATACCTTACTTTCATCAACAACAAAAAAAACATAAACATGCCGTTTTATTGTAGGTGTTTGTTGAAACAATATAAAATAAAAACATAATTTAGTTTTGTACTGTGAAATAATATATCTCAATGTAAATCTTGAGAAAATGTCTTATTATGACCAGTAATCATGATTATTAGGAATCAATATATCTTACTTATAGAGGGAACTCATTCCCATTTTATTATAAATTTATTGTCAAGAAGGCTTCTGAAGGATAATGATAAAATGAAGATGGTCCAGGCAAAAGGCTCCTCACGATTTGTCAAAAAAATTGAAAAGAAAATTCCAATGATCAAAATATTATCGCCCTCAAGTAATATATTTATTTTTATTTTTGGATTTTACTCTAATATTTTATCCTATTTTGTCATATTATGATAGTTGCAACATATGGCCCCAGAAAAGATTAATTTTTTTATACCAAAATATGAATAATTTATAGTGTGATACCATGTTATCTTTTAGCCATTGGTATATTTTTTAAAATTTATTCTAATTCAATTTAAATATAATGATGAAAATGATAGTTTGAAAAAGACAAGTTGTTAAAATAAATAAAGAACAAAAAGTAGTTTGAGATGATTGATAAAGAAATTTCTTAAATCAAATCTTAACTCAAATAAAATTTGCAGCCAATTTTAAGATTATGAAATCATATGACAGAAATTGAGTATGAAAATAATTTGAACATTTTTCACAAATGAGTTTTTTACTATTTACTTCTTACAATTTTTAAATATGATTGTAGGACTTAAAACTGTCACTTTATTAATTACAAGTACAAAAGTATGTGCGACTCATAATTATCATTTTGTGATGATTTTTAGTTATTATTTTTATTAAAATTATTAATTATTAATAACATTATCTACTAACATGATATAATATGAAATAATTTACCAATAATCTTTTTTTTTTTAAATATGTGTTCAGTGATACAATCATGAATTGTATGTATGAGAAAAATCTGTTAGAAGAGATGACTTCTTTAAATAAATTTTCGTATCTTCAACTCTTTACAAAGGAATAGTTGGAGTGCCCCCCCCCCCCCCCCCCCCAAAATTAATCGTTATATCTTGCCCCCATGCGTGAGAATATCTCCTTCCCTATAAATGCTGTGCATGGAAAAGCAATTAAGAATATATTCTTGTAACTCTCCAATGAACAAACGCCGCGCGTGCCTCTCATTTGGTATCAATCCCAATTCCCAATTGGAAACTCGATGGGCCGAAAAAGCTCAAAGAAAAGGAGGTCCGGTTGGAGGTATAATCCACCTTAGAATTTATGCTAAAGCAAACCATACAGAAATCACAAAATGGCACACAAATTCGGTCTCAACTAATACCATTAAACTTGTTTTATGGTTGTTTTTTCCTGACTATAAATTCTCTAACAAGCAGGCAGAGAGAGTTGTAAGTTATAAATAAAGCATAGGCAATACAAGTTATTAGTAAGTGAGAGAAAGTAACTGAAATGGTATGGCCTCTGAAGGAGAGAAGGGGTCCGGCATGGAAGCAAGGGTGGACAAGAAGCACTTTGTACTCCCTATCTGCACCTCCGTTGCAACTCTTGGCCATAGTTGGCATCGTCATGTTTTTGTTATTTGTTCCGTCTTACATAAACTTCAAGTCAACCGTGCAGACAGCCACCATCGGCTTCCACGTGTTCCTCTTGGTCTTGCCCCTTCTGCTGATTTTTGTTGCCTACACCATCTCTAAATACGGTCCACGCCTCGTGGTTCCGGCGCCGCCACCATTCTTTGGTGGCATACGAGTACGAACAGAAGCTGGGACTGGGGGGTTTCCTTGGGGCGTAGCGGCGTTGGTGGTGTTGCTCTTGGTTTTGGCCTCTTACCTCTCCGATTTCAGGTCCATGTGGTCGCCACTCATTTGGAGACCCTACTAGTTGCTACTAATATCATAAATAATGTAAGTCATGATATTGATATCATACCATACGCGAGATTAATCGAAATTAGTTTCTTAGGACCCGGCCAATTTTTGTGTATCCCATCACATCATAATCAGAGTTTATTAATAATTATATTGCAGTACTACTAGTTGGTCTCAATCTAATTAATTATGCTCTCTTAATGATTTGTTTGATAGAGACGAGTCAAATAGTATTAGGGAAAAAATTTGTATTTTTTTATTTACATTTTTTAAATTCTATTTTAGTTTTTTTTTTAAATTCTATTTTCATCTTTTAAATTAAACACATTTTAAGTTTTTTTACAAATATTAATTAGTGTCTTTAAAACATTGGTTAAAAAATTTGAAGTATAAATATTTTATTAGAAGAGAAAAAGTTGGGTTATCCAGGTTTTTCTATATTCTATATTCTCCTATGATTTATAAAATTTTACATAATAAATATTTTTTTCTTTAATTCTTTAACCATAACCAATGTCTTAAAGATGAACAACCTTTTTTTTCTTTTACTCTTCTTAATCGTGACTTCCAATATCAATTTAATTTCAATTATCATTACCACCATGTTTGATACCTACAAACATCTCTTTGAAATTGATAGAAATCATATATATAATCATGGAATGGATGGTCCTATGAACCATAGCTAAATCTAAATGAACCCCTTCTGAACCATCACACTAATATTTGAACTTATGACTTCATGAATATTGTATCAGTTCTTTATCATTGGCTCAATCTTAATAGATTTATCAAGTTTTTAATATGGATGAGACACAATGAACTTTGAGTGAGCACCCATAAAAAATATTTAAATGTTCAAGTAAGTGAATGTTTTCATCAGCATAATAATATATAATTATATAATTATGCATACATATCATAATTACATTAATAGAAGTATTAAAATGGATCCACTAGTTCGTCATGTCATATTAGATTGGACCTTAAATTGTAGTAACTTTAAATATATCTATATATGTGAGATTAGTGTATATTCTTTTGATAGTGGTCGAAACATTTGATATATTTTTGTCTAGTGAATGACATTTGAATTTTATTTTAATATTTAAAAATATTTGATATTTTAGTTTTTAAATTATATTTTTTAGAACATTTTTAATGATAGATCCTAAATTGATATCTTAGACCACTTTTTAGTAGAGTACAGAGGGTTACATATGATTGAAAATCTCTACAAGATTTCTTCTATTTTTTTCTTTAATGATAAATCTCATTTTGAGATATGAGTGAGAAAAAAAAATATTAACACTGGATAGATCTTTAAAATTTTTCTTAAAAAAATTATTCTTTACCTAATTATATTTTTATAAAAATATTTAACAAAAGATCAAATCTTAATTTCAAAATTCTTTTTCAAGATCTAATATTATTAAAAATGCTCTTACAAAACTCAACCACCGGTTGCCTGTTAGTAATTACCACTCCACATTCGTATATTTTGGTTGATGACCATATTCTCCAGATTGATTCCCCCTTCCGGCATTTGCATTAATGGGCCATCACGAAATTGGTGAGTGGGCCATGTCGTGGTGTGCGCACTGCAAGATGTACGGAGGAGATGACATGGGAAGAAAGTCGTTGAGCAACCCCACCCGTCGCATAACTAATAAACATGCACCTCTCACCAGTATTCACACGTGTCCCCCTAACTCGTATTCATTCATGTCCCAACACACATTACATTTAGATTAGAGGAAGAAGGACACAACACAAGTCAGAAGACAAGAAAATCAATTAATTGTTTTCTGTTCGGAAATGAAGGGAAGCAAGAGGCCTATCCACGCCGTCACGACATGGGTTCGGCGGCAACCGCCCAAGATAAAAGCCTTCCTCGCGGTGCTGTCGGGCCTTGCGGCCTTGCTCTTCCTCAGAATCGTCGTTCACGACCACGACAGCCTCTTCGTCGCCGCCGAGTTTGTCCATGCATTAGGAATCTCCGTCCTCATTTACAAACTCACCAAGGAAAAAACCTGTGCCGGTACCTATCCATCTCTTTCTTTTTCTCATAAATTAAAAACCGAAAATAATTACCCTCAACATTTCAGGTTAGGGTTATATTAAATTGGACCTTTGGATAATTGGATTGATGTCATTTATGTGGTGTTAATGTACGATCTTGTTAGGATTTTAACAGAAATTAGTCTTACATATCTTTTCTAATGTGTTTGCATGTAAGATGTAACGGTTGATTTTAAATCTTTGCAGGGCTTTCGCTTAAATCGCAAGAGCTGACGGCTATGTTTCTGGGTGTTAGACTTTATTGCAGTTTTGTGATGGAATATGATATACACACCCTACTCGATATGGCAACCTTGGCCACCACCCTCTGGGTTATTTATATGATACGCTTCAAATTGAAATCCAGTTATATGGATGATAAGGACAACCTTGCAATATACTATGTGGTCAGTTATCTAATGCCTAATCAACTCTTATATAGGAAACTTTTTTTTTAAAACTTATTCTGCAAACTTATTATAAAATGTACTTGGTGGAAAATGTAATTTATTATTAGCTGTATTTATCTTTTCTTGCATAGAAACTGCAACTAAAAGCCTCAAACTAAAGTTTAGTTTGTGATTCTTATTGTTGAAGAGGGGAAGGGAAAGGCATTGTTTGATTGTGTGTTTTGTCATTCCTGCTAGCTTGTTTTGCTTGGTTACCTGTTCAAAAACAGATATTTTAATGTCTGACTATGAGGAAAGTGATTTTAGAGGCGTGCTTAGTTCAATTTTTTTTTGTTTTTGAAATCTTAATTGATGAATCACATTTTGAAATCTCAAAATGGGTTCAAGGAATCAGAAATTTCACCTTCTCATTTGTTACTATTTTTGTAGTTTTCCCTTTACCTGTGAATTTTTGGAATGGAAATGTCTTAGTTTCAAACACAAGTAACCAATTTTATCTCTAAAATGGAAGTATTTTCTGTCATAAGAACTAGGATATTGTATCTTTCATGTGACTGAATGAATGGATGATTAAATTCTTCTGCCTCTGAGTATGGAGTGTTCTAATTTTCTTTTACCAAAATGTAGGTGATACCTTGTGCTGTGCTGTCCTTGTTAATTCATCCAACAACCCGGCATCATCCACTTAATAGGATTCTCTGGGCATTTTGTGTTTATCTTGAAGCTGTTTCTGTTCTCCCTCAGCTGCGGGTCATGCAGAACACAAAGGTCTCAAAGATATACATATCTGCCATATACCTTTTCTTTATTATCTTTTGAATGTTTTAAATGGTGATGATGATGTAGTTATTACATCTTCCTTTGCTAGTTAGTCTTCACTCTTCATAAATACAGTTATCATTCAACTTTGCCTGTTAGACTTTCTAAACAAAGTTGGATTTAATATTTAAAATTCAACTTTCAGATTGTTGAACCATTCACAGCACACTATGTTTTTGCTCTTGGAGTTGCAAGGTTCTTGAGTTGTGCACATTGGGTCCTCCAGGTTTGTCAACATTTGAACTCCTCTAAGTTTTTATCACCTAATTCTGGAAGTACATATACAAATTTATTGTAATATCCCAGAGATGTTTGGTATGGAGAATTTTCATATTTAAAACATTGGGTCCGCTGCTTGAATGTTTCTGTATGACACTTCTACTTTAAAACTAATTTACCACACGATGATAGGGTTCTGATGCTTCCTAAGGAGAGTTGTTGCATAAGAATTTTGGCATCAAGATCTTTGGCTTGCCAGTTATATCTTTTGGCCATGTCAACCTTTAATATCCAATGATATATAGGCTTACCATATACTTTGGCCTAGTTTTGATTACCTTTTACCTTATGTTTGCCTTTCAGTAGTAAAACTCTATAGGCCAAGAATGTCAAGCTCTATTATGTTGGTAGGTGATTAT
Source organism: Glycine tomentella (assembly GCA_007407185.1). Taxonomy (NCBI): domain Eukaryota; kingdom Viridiplantae; phylum Streptophyta; class Magnoliopsida; order Fabales; family Fabaceae; genus Glycine; species Glycine tomentella. The sequence continues at coordinate 141,502 of PYAF01000509.1, read as the reverse complement.
ATGAAAGAGCTTTTAAAAAAGTTGAAGTGCATACCTTATGTTTGCCTTTCAGTAGTAAAACTGTATAGGCCAAGAATGTCAAGCTCTATTATGTTGGTAGGTGATTATATGAAATAGCTTTTAAAAAAGTTGAAGTGCATAAATTAATTTTAACTTATGCAAGAAATTTGATTCATTTACCCCCTTGATTCATTTTAATTTCGTTTCCTATGAGTATTTGTTATGAAGTTTATTTAAACTGATTCTGTGATTAAGAGCGTGGCTGTGTTGTCTTCCTCAGGTATTAGATACTCGTGGACGTCTACTGACTGCATTGGGTTATGGATTGTGGCCTTCTATGGTTCTTCTATCAGAAATTGTCCAAACTTTCATTCTGACAGATTTTTGCTACTACTACGTCAAGAGGTGGATAATAAAGTTATCAGAATATGCAATATATATATAGGGTTTTGCTAATATACACACCTTTGTTTTTTAGTATTAATGTGTTAGCAAATTATAACTAGAGAACATTTTAAAATACACAATGGTATAGCTTACGAACACACTCACTAAAAAATTTGCTGATGTACACATTCTTATTTTTTTAGTATAAGTGTTAGCGAGTTATAATTAGATATCTTCTTAAAATACACCAATGGTGTAACTTCTTAACGCATTTATACTTAAAAAACAAAGATGTGTACATTAGCAAATCCCTCTCTCTCTCTCACACACACACATAAATATATGCTCTTGTCAACTTTCTGACCATTTTTTCTTCTTCTTTGGCTACAGTCTTGTTGGGGGACAACTTGTTCTTCGACTTCCTTCAGGAGTGGTCTAACTTAAACATTCAAGTAGGACGATCCTTTAGCATGCAGCACTCAGTAAGTCAGAGTAGCTAGTTGATCTTTGATACGTTATGTATCTATCTGCAGTCAGAGTGAACAGAGTTGAGAATGTACTATACATGTAACTTCGTGAAATTTTAATTTATCTTTTGATCAGTTCAGGTTAGTATTGGTAGTTAACAGATATCAAATATATTAAATGATCCTTTGCATACGAGCAAATACCAGGGGCAGGGCTTGATGGATTGGATCACCATACTTACTAACACACTCTACTTGACCAAACCTCGTGTATACGTATCAATCTTGCCCAAGAAAATCACAAGGTGTTTTAAGGCATTGTGCGCTTTGGAATTGGAGTGGTTGCTCTGCTTTCTAAATTAACCATTCATAGTCCAGGAAAAACAATATCTGGATAATTTTTCTATAAAGATTTATAGGAGAACAAAATAAGAAAACAAAATAAAATGATTTTTTTTATAAATTAAAATTATATTTTATACGTAAGTTAAAAATATTTTTTTGAAGGAGCTAGATTATGCATGTTAATTTTAATTCACGAGAAAACTTTTTTATTTTTTTTCTTACACGTTCTCGTGGGAAAAATTATATAAACAGGCTTTAAATTCATGAAGTTCCTATTATGTGTAAATAAGTTCAGTTTATGTTTGACCATACCGTTTATATTCAAAAAAAATATTAAGAGTTAATTTATTGATTTTAAAATTTTAAATATTGAATTAATTAAAAAAAAGAATATAAAAGACTAATATCATTTATTATTTAAATTAATTTAGAAATCAAAATATGATTAGCTGGCTTCTGAAATAAAAATGTATTTTTAATTTTATGTACTTTTATGTTTTTGATTAATTTTACAAATTGTAAATTATTTTTATTTCTATTAAACCTAATTTACTGAAAAAAATGATTTAAGTAAAAAAAATCAATCAAATGACGCAAGGAACACTAGACAGCACCTTATTTTTTCTAGACAGCGCTGAAACTAAGATGTACCCAAAGAAACTTAGTTTCGGCGTTGTCCAGTGTGTGTGGTTTGATTCTGTTTTTTTGAATGATTTTAACTTTGTTAAATTAATTTTGATTAAAATGATACTGTAAAATAGAGTAATCTATATTTTCAAATCCTATCTTAAAGTCCATAATAAATTTCAGTATAAAATTTTCAAAACTTGCTTCTATTTAGAAATAACTTTAGACAAATACCTGTTTATAATATGATGTTAGCAAAAGTCAAAAGATCATGCATGCTAAGAATGACTAACCACGGTATCTAATTACTGTCGCAGAAATAGGTTTGGGTTCTATATTAATAACTTTCTATGTGAGTATTTTTAATGAAATAAAAAAAATATATCATCTGTTACTATTTATTAGTGTTATGTCTAACATTAATATCATTGTAATTATTATTGTATTTGCAACCGTCAGATGACACAAATAGTGACTATGATAATTAGAATGGCAATTATTATAATGACGATGATAATTGTGAAGATACTTATAATAATAGGTTGTATGTAGTTTTAAAAGACAATTATAATATGCTAAATTTAAATTAATTAAGACTATCTTAACCGTATACTGTTATGAATAATTAGAATATGCGCATTTTACCTTCTTAAGTGTAGGTTAGAAGTTCAATCTACAACTCTAAACTAGTAAAAAAACAAATTCTTCACTATCTCAACAATTTTATCTTTATCTCTATTTATATATGTATATTATCCCTTTAATCGTTTATCCTTTCAATATTTTCTTTAAGTTTGATCTCTAATCCTTATGTCCAGCTTGATTTATTTTGTCCATATGGCATTGAACAGAATAGACAAAAGATTAGTCTCATATTACCGTGTAACAGCTGTGGTGGCAAAGCATACAGCTGTCAGGGTTGCCTTCTGTATCTCTTTTCCTATATTTTAGCTTACTTTACTTCTTCCTATTTCACAATGTTATTACTTGATATCAAAATTCATACATCACCATCTCTCAAAGCCTTAGTTAGCGGCGAGCCACTTAACAAATTCTTGGCTGTTATAATAATATTCCAGCACCTGTAGTTTTCCATGCTTGCTTTCAAAAGCCGAACCCTTTCATTCATATCTCTTCCACTATTCCCCTCCCCCCTTCCCAATAATGCAATTTAATCCAAATAAAATGATCCTACTTTTGTGGTCTCATATACACACAATCAAATTGTATTAGGTCCCGCTACATATGACATGGCCAAGAAAATACATAGCCTTAAAATTGTATGGCATGCTCTTCCCCTTCAGTTGCAGTCAAAAGGCGTAGTTAAATGAAACTTCAGATTGCTCTGTATATTATCCTACCATTCTTAACGTGTTTTGCGTTAGGTTTGTTGCAAATAAATCTGACGTGATGTTATACTTCAAAAAGATATAACCCACTATAGGGACGGCCTAGTGGTGGAAGTTGGTGTAAAATGTATGAGATTATAGGTTAAGTCTACGTGTAATCATTGTAATTCACCCAAAAAAAATACTTCAAAAAGATTACTATGTTGAAAAATTTAAGGGTCGTTGACTTGTATATTAATCACTAATATAACATATGGCTTATACAATGTATTTGGCAGAAGACAATACTTGTATTTATGGCTTAATGAATGGCTGCGTCACTTTAGATAGCCATCTGGATAGTTGGTTCATCACGAAGCAAAAGCACTTTGTCGCCTGTTTTATTGCGTACAATCGATGGTTCTAATTCCAACAGCTCTATTCACTACCAAATGTCTACACATCAGTCACTAATGGAGGAGTATATAATAAAAACTTTCAATTTCAGGTCTATTCCGTGTCGTATCAGAACAAGAGTATCCCGCTCCCATTTTTATTATACATTATCTTATCCGTGCTTTATACACATGGATTAATTTATAATTAAAATTAAAATTCTATTATATTTTTTATTTTAAATTAATTAGTTTCACAATATGTTTTTAATCCAAAATTTGAAAAATAAATAGAGTAGAGCGGTGAATTTGTTAGCTGTTATAATTTTTATTTAACAATCTTTATACACGCATACTAGTGTTTAAGCAAGCTAGCACTCACTCGTTGTTTGTAGTATTCTCTTTTAACTATAAATAAAGACTCCTAGTTTCACATTCCATGCACTTTTCATTGTTTGTTATTATTTTTAATTAACAATCTTTATACACCCATACTGAAGAGTGAAGAGCTTAAGCAAGCTAGCACTCACACATTGTTTGTAGTATTCTCTTTTAACTATAAATAAAGGCTCCTAGTTTCACATTCCATGCACTTTACATTTTTCAAGCACAATACCTCTTCCAAACTCTCTTTGTTATGGCTCTCTCAAAGCTTCTAGTTGCATCCCTTCTGGTATCCTTTGTCCTCTTCCATCTCGTTGATGCTGATGATCAATCGGTAATTTAATTAATCCTTGATCATTTCTATATATATATATATATATATATTAGTGATTCATTCTGTATAGTTTAAATAATCCTTGTTCACCTTATAATTAAATTATTGTTTTAATATTTAACTAATTTATACATGCTTTTGAGAAACCGCAGGCACACGCACAGACTCAGGGTTCTCTTGTTCAGCAGATAGGTATTCCATCATCATCTGTACGCGCGTTATTTTATTAATTTAAGAACAATTTTTTTAATGAAAAAAACAGTGGGTAATGACAACGAATTACTTAATTTTGAGCATATACTTACTAAATTAAGGAAAGGTATATGCTCCCCTGATGTTTTTGGGACAACTCTCTTTAGCTCTGATCAAGTCGTCTAAACCAATTAATATTATATCACCAAATTTAGAACAGAATTGATGATAAAGGTAAGTTTGGATGATGTTATCGATAAGAAAAGATAATTGTGGCAAGCAAAATGTAACCATTATGTTAGTTTATAATTTTATTCAACAGTTTACGCATGGTGTGCTCCTAGAGAATAAATTGATGGAGCACCGAAAATTCTATTGATTTGATTTTGAACTAATTAGTAAGTTGATGAGTTGATTTCAGATTGTAATGCTGCATGTGCTGCGAGGTGCCGTTTAGCATCTCGTCAGCGCATGTGCCACAGAGCGTGTGGAACTTGCTGCAGACGCTGCAACTGCGTGCCACCGGGAACTTCCGGTAACCAAGAAGTGTGTCCCTGTTATGCCAGTCTCACAACCCACGGGGGCAGACGCAAGTGCCCTTAATTAGAGGGTGATACCTTCCAACCCATGCAAGCTATTACATATACAGAATATACGTCCTTGGTTTGGTTTGCAATCAGCATGGTATTAACTATTACGTGTGCAATAAAATGTCAGTGTTGTTCGAAGACTACTAGCGTTGGTGGAAAATAAACCTGTGTTTTCAATGCATGTTGAATCGTTGCGAGAATTTTTGAGTGTTATGCTTTCTCTTTATCGGCTGTTGATTGACTGTTGTATCGATCATCAAACTTATGTAATAATAATAAAGCTTTATTGTTTTGCTATTTTGGGTTAATGAGACTGGAGACTACAAATTTAGAGGCTTATTACATTACATAGTGTCGTATATCGATTGATCTAGAAATCAAATTCATCTAGGTATAGATCTTAACTATAAGTGTTTGATAATATCATTGCATGATTTTAACAAATTTAAAATTAATAAAACTTGATTTGTTGAATAATATGGAACAAACACATGTCACTTTCGCCCCGCCCCCCAATTCGTATTGATTATAATCATAAATACATAATTATAACTAATAAGTTTAACAAAAATATTTATTATTAATTTTATATGTAAAATTAGATATATGATATACTACTAGAAAAAAAATTTAGTATATATCAACTTAAAAATCTATTTTTCTTATGTATTTTTCATTTTTAGTATTCTAACATAATATATTTTTCATTTTTCATATTAATCCAAAATCATTTGAAACCTAATTGATATATATAAAAATTAACGTAATATATACTTCTAAAATATGTGAAAATTAGACTATTTGATTACATTCTTTTTTATGTTTAAATTTTGTAAAATTTGAGACATGTGATTTATATGATATAAGCTTTCAATCTAACGATGAATTTTATAAAATACTTATTCAATAAAAAGTTATTAAATGATATAAAACTATTAATTCTTATATATAAACGGATCTCATCTCATCTCTTAATCTTAATTTTTTTATTATATGTACATAAAGGATCCAGGGAGGGAATTGTATCCGTGACCGGTAATAATTGTCAATTTCGGTTGGGGCTAAGGGGTTTTATCCACACTAATTAACCCTCCTTAATCCTCTTCATTAGTAAATGCCTAAATAGAGTCAGAAGCTACCCAGGATGACAAATCCTAGGTTACGCGCGCAATCTAAAGGCAAAGTGTTGGCTTTATTACCCTTTGAGACTTGAGGATTGGACATAGCTAGTCCATCTCAATGTGAATAAGAATGTAAGAAATAGTAAAAAAATTATACTTTAAAAATATATAATTACTTAATTGTTTAATTTTTTAAATATTTAAATACAAAATTTAATATTTTTTTAATATTTGATAATGTTTAATAAAATTTAATGAAATAAAACAACTTACATATAAAATATTATTAGTATTGATGTTCGATCAAAATTGATGTTTCAGTTTGGTATAGTTATTATTTTTATCTTAAAAGTTATATATGTTTGTCGATATAGTTTTTTTTCTTCTTAGTCTATGTTTGGTAAAAGGTCTTGGTACTGTTGGTGTTGGACCTAAATGGCCCAAAATATTTATATATTTTTAGCACAACTAAAGAGAAGGACTCTTTACCCGTAGCCAACTTAAAGAGCCCCACTGTGCTGTCGTTTCTCACTAGAGAAGCCTATGGAAACCTATAGGGTTCATATTATAGGAAATGTGATACAATAATTTTAAAAAATAAAATGATTAATATCAGTGGGTGTTTATACTTGGAGAAAAATAAAAAGAGTAAGTGACTGATATGTGATGAAAATAAAATAAAAAAGAAATAAAAAATATTGATGAGGTGTTTGTATTCAATGGTTGTCCAAAAAATTATCTACTCTAATACAATAATACATGTATGAGAAAATATGATATAATAGAAATATTGACAGAAAAAATAAGAAATGTCAATATGGTGTTTGAAATTGAGAAGTGTTCATATATCATTACTTTATTTGTAATAATTCATAAATAATAATAATAATAATAATAATAATAATAATTAGTGTCCATCAGTGTAGGGGAATAGTAAATTCATTAGAATGGCAATGATGAAGTGAAGTATTGTTTCTTGTTACTAGAATTTTAATCCCTTATCTGAATATGCGTTAACATATTATGACATGTAAAGTCAAAGATGCATATACAATGTTTTTATGCATATAAGAATAAATGTTAAAATTTAATAAGGAGAGCAAAAAAAAAAAAAAATTGTGTTGTAGCAAAAAAGGATCTTGATTGGATGAGAGCATGTAAGTTGACAGTTGGTCAAACGATTCAAAGAAAAGAAAAGGATCTTGGTTTATGTGATCAAGAAAAGTTTTACTAGAAATCGATGGTGGGTGTCCAATGTTCTTACCAACATTTTAGGCAAGTTATCTGACTCCACTAGACAAAACCCACGAGCAAAGACCATGTTGGGTACCTGCATGGAGTCCAAAGTTTAAGTTAGTTTAGATCCATAGGAATAAGTAGGGAAACAAACATACCTGAAATACCCCTTTGATGTGGTGTGTCCTTCTATAGAATAAGTACGACGGAGTAGCTTGTTTTCATTAAGGTGTGACTTCGACAACTTTTATGAGGATTGGTGTGATTGGAGCATTGATTGAGCGAGTCACTCATTCAAGGCAATCAATCATTATTGTCAAGATTCTCATCAATGATGAACAACATAATTTAAGGGATTGTCGGGTCTAACAATTATAATTGATCGAAAGCTTGTCTATAGCAATAACTATACTTCTTGCCTTGAAAAAATGGTACTTCATTGCACAACCAAGAATGAAGGGACGCAAGACTTCTAGTAGCGGTGCTTACTTCGTTTTATAGGATCTCATAGAATCTTTACAGAGTGGAGCGCATATAGTGTAAAAGGGTCACTGATAGTCGATAAAGGCTATATTATTACAAACTAAGTTAGGAAAAAATGTGAAATGCAAAAACATTATACAAAATTTACAAATAAGCATTGTAAATGTTCTTCATTCATCAAATAAATAGGGTATGAGATAATGGCAACAACGAGTATGATGAGTAAATGCATACCAAATGGTTATGACTTTATATTTGATATGATACTTTTAGTTAATGTGCTAATACTTTGGTGAACTTTACAACTAGTCAACACCACACCAATGTAAATGTGAATTGCATTTAGAAAGATCTATGATCATTTTAGTCAACCAAATTTTATACGTAAAGTTAAATGTCCCTCAAAGTACCAAAGAGTGAACATTTTGGTTTCTCCTTTTATTAGTGTCTCACGCAAATTTATCCTCACAAAATTACACAGATAAGCATTTAATAATTGCTAACCAAGTTGTTATTTATTATTCACTCATATCTGTTGTAGTAACACTTTAAGCGTAAAGGACCATAAGAATTATAGTTGTTAGATTACTCCTCTCAATGCGTTATTATTATCATAGAAAATTGAAAAAAAAATTCCATCTAACCAAGCATGAATCTTAATCCCGATCAAGCATTATAATTTGTTAGAATGAAAAGATTGGACATTGAGACACCAATTTCAACATATAAGTTGTTCCATGGGTTGAAATTTTTTTTAAAAAATAGGGAAAATAAAAGTAGAAAATCAGTAAACACTAATTTTAACAAATTTGTGAGAATTATTTAATGTAGAAGCAAAATCAACGATAAAGACAAATAAAAAAAAGGTGTGCCCAAGAAGAAAATTATTAGCAATTACTAACCGAAATAAACAAGGGAACAAACTAACCTAAATGCATGCAACTAAATTGCAAACATGTATAGAGTATAACATTTTCATGATGATGTTACCTTTATTTATTATCAGCAAGACTTCTACTCCATAAGAAATCCACTTTAAAAGATTCACAAAGTTCTTTAAGTAGAAGTTATAACTAATTCCCAAATCTTGTGTCCCTTCACCTAGGTTGTGTAATTTGAAGCCAAAGCCCACCAACTGTCAACATAAACAAGGAACTGACTAAATGAATGACAAAAATACCTACCATTATCAATCATACAATTAAGTACAATGCACCATTATTAAATTAATAATTTTTTTTTATAATTCTTATAAACTTATCATTTTATAAATACAAAAGGAAATTACATGGTACAAAGTAATAATATGAAAAGGTTTGCTCACCTTCAAAGAGCATCAAAGGAACAACAAATAAAGTTGTTTTCCATTGAAAGGTGAGAGAGAGAACAAATTCGGACAAGGAGAAAGATTCACTTGCTTTTAAAGCATAGGTATGGAAAGAAAAATGCGAAGGTAGCGACATATAGAGATAAATAGTATAGAACAAGGAAAAGAAAATGAGTCACTCATCTTCGAGGAGTGAGAAAGAAAGCATAGATCTCGTTGCTTTTCATCAATGAGTGATAGAGAGTTATCAGATCTGGAAAAGAGAAAGATTCACTCACTTTCAAAGTGTGGATCTAAGGAAAAGAAAGATAGAAAGCTTAGATCAAGGGAAGGAAAAAGGTTTGCTCATATTCAAAGAGCAAGAAAGAAATAACAAATCAGGTTGTTTTCCATTGAAAACTAAGAGGGAAAAATAGATTTGGACAAGGCAAAAAAAACACTTACTTTCAAAGCGTAGATCTGAGCAGAGAGGCACAGAAGGCATGAGAAAAAGGGATAAAAAGTATAGATCAAGAAAGGAAATGATTCATTCACCTTCAAAGAGTGAGAAAGAAAACATAGATCAGATTGTTTTCCATCGAAGAGGGATAGAGGGCTATCAGATATGGAAAAAAGAAAGATTCATTAACTTCTAAAACGTAGATCTGGGGGAGATAGAGGAAGAGACAGAGAAAGACAATATACTTAGATCAAGGGAAGGAAAAATGTTTGCTCTCCTTCAAATATCAATAAATAAATAGCAAATCATATTATTTTCCATTGAATAATGAGAGAGAAAACAAATCTGAACAAGAAAAAAATCACTTACTTTCAAAGCGTAGATATGAAAAAAGAGGCGCAGAAGGAGCGAGCGAGCGAGATAAAAAGTATAGATCTAGGGAAGAAAATGTGTCATTCGCCTTTGGAGAGTGAGAAAGAAAGAATAGATCATATTGTTTTCCATCGAAGAGTGATAAAGGAATTTTAGACTTGAAAAAGAGAAAGATTCACTTACTTTCAAAGCGTAGATCTAAGGGAAGAGAGAGAGGAAGAGACAAAGAGAAATAAGGAACTCAAATCAAGGGATGGTAAAAAGGTTTGCTCACTTTCAAAGAGTGAGAAAGACACAACAAATAAAGTTTCTTTCAATAAAATAGTGGAAGACAAATAATAAATTTGGACAATGAGAAAGATTCACTTAGTTTCAAAGCGTAGATCTAGTGACAGACAGTGACAAAAACACGTAGACAGTGAGCTAGAGAGATAAAAAAAAAACATAGACCAAGGGAAGGAAAAAGAGTCACTCACCTTCGGAGTGTCAGAAAGAAAACGCAAATCAAGTTGTTTTTCCTCAAATAGTGAAAGACGGATATTAAATCTGAAAAAAAGAGGTCTAAAGGGAGAGGGAAAGGGAGAGAGAGAGAGGTGAGGGATCTTAGCTTTGGTCAAGGGAAAAAAAAGAAGTTACTCATTTTAAATAGTAGATTTTGGGAGGGAGGGAGAGAGAGCAAGAGAGAAAATTTACAAAGAGGAATAACTTAATTTTTAAATACAAACTAATACAATCAAAAAGATAACAACTATGAAAGCCAATGTTATTTTAAAAAAAAGATATTTAAGTAATGTGTATTTCTCATATTGGAAAGAAAATAAAAGTTATATGAAAAAAAAAAACAGGTAAAAGTGATTTAAATCCAATAACTCATTATACATGAACCTTTGTCAATTTACAAGAGGTGATATTATATGAATTATATGCATCACGACTTGGAGGATTATAAGTTCAGTATTCACTACAAACTAAATTAATTTCTAAGTTTGCTAGTCATAATCTCACGTCAATGAAAGTAAAGTTTAATATTGATCCATTTATCATGTTAGTGTAGCATTTTTTCAATTATCATTTAATCTCATGTTGATACTTGATTCTGAATGCTAATAGGTACATGATTTGAAAATAGTATAGTAGTTTTTTATTTTAAAATTTTCAAGTCAAAATAATTACATTTGAAATTTATGTCTATTAAGAATTATTCTGATTTTTTAAGACCACGTCCACTTTTAAAATGGGCATTCTAATCCGAAGTCCAATACAATTATTTGTCTTTCTTTTATTTTTATTTCAATTCCTAATTGTGCCTCTTGAGCCCAACATTTTTTTACCTTTCTAACTGGGCTGTATGAGCCTAAAATATTTGTTGTCTAGTTTTGCTTTAGATTTTTGCTATTTACGGACTTCTTTCTTTTGTAAAATTAATTAAATTTTATTTATCTTTTAAACATCACTCTTTGCTTGTCTAGATACAAATGAATCTTGCTCTGAACCAAAAAATAACATTATAATTTGATGAAGAAGAAAAATATATTTTAATCTTATTTTTACAACGTTTACCGTGGAACATTAATACTTCTTAGTAAATATATTACAAACAAATGTTCCATTGAAGTGTAAATAAAGTAGTTAAAAATACTATAGAAAATTTTAAAACAACAAATGAAAATAATATAGTCTAAAATTTATAAAAATATAGTAGTATACAGTATTTTTTTAATTTGTGAAAAAGCCTTAAACAACCATTTGAAATGTAACCCTTTTCTAGACCTAAAGCAAGGTACTCCAATACATTTACTTGATGAAAAGGCAGGGCAGGCCCTGTCGGTCTCAGATTTAGCTAAATATTTACGTTGTGTTTCCCTTTCCTAACGTGTTAAACAACGCTGGCACGGCAAGTTCCGTGCCACGTTGATTAACGTGGCAGGTGTAGCAGTAGCACAAAGACCAGCACATGCACATATACAACAATGAAATAGTAGTATAAATTTCTATGCCTTATCCTTTGTGTTAAGTTTCAAATACGCTCATCACACAACAATTGCAGTGATGGGGTACCACTATTATTACTACTACGGAACCTACCTTTACTTTCATCACACACAGAAGAAGCAAGATGATTGTCTTGCCCATTTGCCCTGGATCTTGATGAAGTGAAGCTGAATAGGTTCTGCTCAGAGATTGAAGTGATTTTGGATCCAAGTGTTTCTAAGGATGCAGATGCAGGGGAATGGGGAAGGATTACTTGGGCTACAGAAGAATCATGTCTACCACTTTTGCCAATCAGGATATTGGGCCCTCACAATGCTGCAATTCACAGAAGAAGCTGCTAGCTGCACCGCCCAAAAACTTTGGTGCTGTTGTTTATAGGAAACTGTCGAACTATAATGAGTTCCACGTAACGGGGTACCATAATAATGAGGCTGCTGCAACCGAACCTGCAGTCAATTAAAGCATTACTACGAAACTGAGCTTAATATGATAATAAGACAAAGGGAGAGGGTGTTGTTATATTAAGGATATAAATAAATTGCATGGCTTCTCTCTCAAGTCTTTCTTCTTTTTTTTTTTTTCTTTGAGGGTGGCCGGGTGGGGCAGCTTATTCCAAGTTGACAATAAATTTTAGCCGCATTATTAATATCATGTTGAACAATATAGTCACTACTTTAAGCTATTTTTCTAAAACTTGACTCTAGATTTTGTAGTTCTTTAATAGTATAAGATTGATAGGAGTCTAGTAAGTAAAAAAACCTGTGGTCCTGCAACAGGAAGCTGATCAAGGAAAGTTGAAGCATAGGGAGAACTTTGAATGGGCATGAGGCCATGCTGCTGCTGATGTAGTGACTGAAAATAAGGCAGTTGCTGTTTTGAATATGGTTCCAACTTACTTTCACCTTTATTAAAACTTTCGTTGACCTTTAACTCACTACCTCTAGTTGACAAGGACAAGAAGTTGAAACACTGTAATATGAATAGTCATCAAATTAGGCACGAGGAAGAGGGGACACAGGGAGGTACTATTACTATAATCAAAATTATCCATAGCTTACTTGCTTTTGAGGATCATACACCCCAGGTGTTGGGGGAGCCTGAGATTTTTCATGATAAAGGCCTTGCTGAAGAAAACCATTCTTGGTTTCACGTGAATTACTCGTAGTAGCAGAATAAACTGTTCGAGTAGCATGACAATTTCCACTTCTCATCCAATTCCAGTTGTGTGCTTGTGTTAGAACCCCACATTTTGACCCTTGGTGTACTCTTGTTTGAGGACAAAGCTCATGTTCTTTGCCCACCTGTCGTTTTGACACTTCTAAACTACGGATGAGATGACTGATGTGAACATGAGCTGCACCCCTCTTCCATGACTTTTTATGAGTAACAATTTCGGAAATCTGCACCGATAAAGAACTTTTTGAGTGGAGTGCATTGACTAGGATGAAGAACTTTTGCCGTTATACAAAAGGTAAATCATGCAAAAAAGCAGTATAAGTATAAATTTGTAATTCATTTACCTTTCTACCAGAGGAACAACTTTCCATCAAATCCTGTTTCGAGACACCAATAGCAGTATTCAACCAATCTTGAGCTTTAGCAGAAGAAGACCTTCAGAAGGAAAATCCATCAAATCAGGACATAATGAAGAGGGGAGAATAGGTCAAAATGAAGTGGAATAAGAGAAATTTACTGCAAATAAGAAGCACCAGTTATCCCAGCTGATGCAATCGGAGACGAGCCTGGCCACAATGCTAAACCTTCTAATAAAACAACCAAAAAAATGTCTTGTCAGACAACTGATGAAATACTTTAGCCTATACTTATAGACACTGAAATTAAGAAGAAAAAAATCACTGCTTGTAACAGGCTCGCTTCGCCCTCGAGCATACCAGTTTCTTTTTGGTACTTAATTAGATGTTGTGGTTCTTGCTTATAATCAACGCTTCCGACCTGAAATGTAAGCCAATAACACCAATAGTACTAACACTAGCCTGTAAAACAAGAATTTTAGTGCAAATTGTGAAATTTGAAATGACTACCGTCTGAAATCCCACGTCCGATTGCCTTCCTATATGTGAAATCTGTGGTTGTGCGGGCACATTTAATCTGCGATACGATGAAAAAAAAAGTATTAAAGATTGAAAAGGATAGACTCGAGAGATTTCAGAATGCAACTGAAAAAAACTAAAACTACCCACCCCATTTCCAGAGACAACAATTCAGACTCATGCAATGCAATATTGCCGCCACTTTCACTCTTAACCATCATAGGCACGGCCTGCAGATTTGTTTTTGGAGCAGTGCTGTGAGTAGCCACCAAGAACTTAGCACTCTCGGGAAAATCAGTCTGTTCTTGACCATTGGTTTCATTCAAAAAACTGATTTTTTTACACCCCCTAGGTGATCTTTCTCCTCCATCCTGAGTAGCTCCAGAGGCTATAGAATACATGACCCAAAACATTAAAAGATAAACTAAAAAACTTTAAAATACATAAATTAATTAATAGCTAGTAAAAGTGCCGCGAGGGTGAGAGCAACCTTCAACAGTAACATTAGCACTCTGACTCTCCTCTTGGTCCTGTAAAACCGTGGAGTTTTCTGGTAAAGATTCACTGCCAAGTTCACTCTTAATAGCATTGGAGGCATTATCTGCAGGGAACATTCCAGCCAATGCATAGAGAGTCTCCACAACCTCTTCCTCATCCTTTGTGATGGGCCCCGGTGAGACTTGCCTCGTGGACCAGCCCGGGGTTCTTTGTTTCTACCAAAAGCAAAAGCACAAGTAAAGAAAGGTGAAATTGAAATAATGGCTAGAAAAACGAAGCAAAAGGTGGAGTTTTGAACCACAAAGACGTGTTGCAACACTCACTTTGGATTTCTTTTTGCCATCTTTTTGGGGAGATTCCATTCCGTTCATCCTATGGTTCACCTTTTCTGAATCACCAAAGATGGATTCGCGACCCCGTTTCTTAACAGCTGTAATTTCAACAGAGACAAAATCCCCACCTTTTAAAATAAATAAATAAGGAAGATTTGATACTAAAGAAAAAAATCCTAAGTCCTAACTACCTTAATGGAAAGAGTGCTGCTACAAATCAAATCCACCGTAGAAATATCTCCCAATAATAATTTTTTAAAAAAAATAATATGATTATTCATTCTTTCCAAAAGTACCACACACTGTTGGAAAATTACACTGTACAGCCTTTAATTCGCAGATGGAAATGTGAGTCCCCTCATTGTTGCTTATCCGATTTTCAGAAAGATGAATAATAGAATTTTCAGAACGATGAATAATAGAATTTGGATAAAAAAAGAGAAGATAAATGCGACATGTTTTACTGTGAATCCGAAAATAGGGCACCTGAACGTATCTTCCGTGGAACAGAGGCATGATCAACGCCATTGTAGTCCTTCAGAAACTGCCAAATTATTAAATATTAAAAAAACATTTCACAAATACAATCCCGGAATCGAAAATAGCGGCATACATAACTAACTAGTACTAGTACTAGAGGTGGTACCTTTCTGGGAAGCTTAAATTTCTTGGTTGGTTTATGAGAGTGAGAGACACGGCAACCCATTGATAAAGCTTCATCAACAGCGCTCAAGCTTCTCACCTTCTCCTTCTTTGATTTCTCCGAAAACTCAAGGTCCCCACGACTCGCATTCAAACCTATCTCAAATAGAGAGAGAGAGAGAAAGTGGTAGACATTTATCTATGCTATTTTATTTTGAGTGAGAAGGGGTGAGGCGTTAGTTATAGGAAAGCGACAAGAGGAAATAGAAACAGAAAATGAGTGGTGAAATAGTTACCAGACGCAGGAGGGATTAGGTTGCGTCCCCCAGAAGAAGCAGATTGAGATTGTTGTTGTTTAGTAGAGTGTCGTTTCCTCATCGCTTCTTCTCCGCCACTTTTGTCCATTTCTTCTGTCACTCACCTGGTCAATTCACCGCCTTATTCCGACACCGCACCGCAAACAAAATCGCAGAATCACAACCACTGTTCAGTGTTTAAGTTTCGGTTCGAAGAAAAAGCTACGCAGCAATGAGAAAAAGAAAACAAAAAATAAAAAGGCGAGCGAGCAAGGGAGAAAATAATTCCTTCGTGCCTCGTGTTCAGAGAATCAGGTTCTTTGTGAAATAAAGTAGTAGTAAGTAGTAACAGACTGAGGCGAGACTATAGAGAGAGAGAGAGAGAGAGAGAGAGAGAGAGGGGTAAATAAATGGAAATACTCACGAGAAAAGAAAGGCAAGGCAACGAACGGAAAGAAAAAGGAAGCCTCTCAACTCTCAAATGTATTCTTATTTTGTTTTCTAGGATTAAGAAGGATGGTTAGTATTTAATTAATTATTTGATTATCGTCACTCTTCTAAATAAATTTATTTATATTTTCTCTCTTTTGCAGAGTGAAAGGAATTTAATTAATCCCGAACCGAAAGTAAATATAGAAGCTGCAGTGCACTTTGGCGTTTTGGAGAAGAAAGTGAATAAGTTTAATAGGAAAGGAAAATACTAGTACACTACTATGAATTATCTAGTTTTGAGTTTTGTTCTTGTGCGCGCCTTCAATTAATTCAATGCAACGCCGAACGACCACACACATGACGTGTCGTTTACGTAGCCTAATGGAGTATTATGATTATAATTAATAATGCCCCTCGATAAAATTCCGTATTATTTTTTAGGATGAAATCTTGCACAGGAAATAAGCATGCATGTCAGATGGCATCTCTCCGTGCACTGCTTCATGGGAACCTTGTTCTTATTGCATCTTCTTCTCTCTAAGACTCAGATTGTTATTCAGTTTAATTCTCATGCCACAAGCACCAGTTGGTGAGTGTGTGAGAATCTTTGATACACACGTAGTTGCGGAAGGCGGGGTTGGTGGTATTAGAGATTGGAATTGGAGCGAAACCAAACAAACACTCCCAAGTCTTCTTCACCTTTGAAATTCGAAGTTGAAACGCCATTTATGATGATTTCATTCTCATCGGCAGTGATCATGTTTCCTGCGTGACTGCCACATCTCTTTTTCTTCTAATCCACCCTTCAATTACTTCGCTAATTACTGCATCCATTGTGTGTAGTTCACCTACTGAAGTGTGTTGTATATTAAGTAAGGGTTCATTTTGGCCAGTGGTTTTAGTATATAAGAAAGACAAAAACATTTAATGCTAATATAATTTATTGGAATCAACAAGTTTTCTCAGTGAAATGATACTCCTTTCTCTTAATAATTATAAATAAAAAAATAATAATAATTAGAAGGATAAATCTTACTAAAATTGATCAGATAAATTTTATGACCAAAATTAACCATTGATAAAACTTGTAAATATTTTTATCAATAACATGTTTAAAAAATGTATTTTATTATAATTTTTACTAAAGTGTAAAAATTAGTCTTAACTATGTTTTAAATGTTCATATTTTGTCTTGAAATCAAGCATGATTAAAATATAGATATTTTTCTGCTTAGAAATAAGATGTTTTGTCAACAGTGATTGAGGAAGTGTTAACATAATTTATTCATTTTTTCAATACAGTTACTCCACATAGTTTTTATTGTTAAATTAATTAATTTTAATGAAATGCAATCAAATACAACCAAATAATTTCACTTTTTTAATTCTATTGTGTTGCTTGTATTTGCTCGGTAATGACCATGGCATTCCGCCTCAGGTTGACCGTTCGCGAGTAGAGGAGGCGAATGTCAAAAGTGAAATAAATAAAATGTAGGTTAAATGTTATTTTTGTTGATTATGTTTTAGTGTTTTTTTTATATTAATTTTTATAAGTTTTATTTTTATTTTTTATGTTTTTAAAAGTTTAATTTTGATATATTAAATTTTATTTTAATTCTTTATGAATTTCATTCTATTTTAAAAGTTTCATTTTGATTATTTATTTTAATTTCTATTAACAAATATTAGTAAATCGAAACAAGACCCACAATCATCACCACCAGGTCAAACAAAAACTTTTTATCATCATTGGAATCCTATTTCTAATCTATGTTGGTGTTGGATCACGGTATATCTATGGAGTGACACAATAATTTTGTTTGGTAGATGGAGGTTGTAAATTTAATTTGTTTGTTGATGATGATTGTAGTTTAACAAAGGTTATAGATCTAAGTAGAAGCTGATTGCATTATTTATGTGTTGGTGGTTATGAAGTTTGTAAAAGAAGTGACATAGGTTAGAAAAATAGGTAATTGAATGCATTTTAAAAAATAGTAATAATTTTTAAATGTCACTATTTTAAATTAATTATTTTAAAATTTAAAGTTAACAATAAATTAACTTTTCCTAACAAAAATTAAAAGAAATAATCAAAATAAAACTTTTGGAAACATAAATGATTCAAATGAAATTTTTAAAAACATAAAGAATCAAAATTAAATTTTTGAAAATATAAAAGATTAAAATAAAATTTTTAAAAATCTAAAAAATCAAAGATAAAATTTTTAAAAGTTAATATATAAAAATGAAATAATACTAAAAACACAAAATGGATCAAAAAAGTTATATTTAAAGAAATGTATAATGCCAATGTTTTTTCAAGCAATTCGGTATTTGTTGTAGCAGGAGCCCAAAGACAATATAAGATTCAAATTGGATAATGAGCGACACATATTTGGGTTCGAGCACCGATTTGGTCCAAGAGTAGAGCTTTGTCTTATTCAACCCACCATGGATTGATTTGTTTAGGGCTACGATTAAATTTTAAATAAGTATGTTTTTATTTTAATAACTATTGCTATTTTTAGCTGTTAAATATATGGTTATCAAACATTTTCAACTAATTTTTAATTTTTTTTACTAATTAAAAAATTATTTGTATTATTAATTGTATCCGATAAATAAACTTATTTTAATCATCTATAACTTTGTTTTGAAATGTTACTTTAATTAACATTTTGTAAATTATCATTTTCTAACTCCTTATATTTTATTCTTCATTTATTTTTATAATATATTAATTTTTCTTACAATTTTTTTACTTTAAGTATAACTTTATTATTCTTGTTGATTCTCTTCTTCCTCTTTCTACAATAGGATTTTACTTTTGTTATTATTCTTTGATATTTTTTAAATTGCACGTTTATATTAACCACATATTTACAACGTTTATTTTATTATTATAAAATAAGAATAAAGTATAATATGCAATATGAATATATATATATAGTTGAAACTAAAAATATAATTAAAATAATTGATCTATAAATAAAAAAATACAAGAGTTTGAAATTAATTAAAAATTTAGAGTATAGATATCCCAAATATATTTTTATCAACAAGATAAAATTAGAATATAAAAATATATAAGCATGTATGTTTATGCTATCTCACTTTTATCAGTTACTTTTTAATATATATTTTTTATCAAACCCTTATGATTTCATAGCTTAACAACTTTAAACTTTTCATTATTATCTAATCTTTTAATTTTAAACTAATTTTTCTTTTACCAAGAACATCCATCCACCCACCGCCTTCACCTTCAAACATAACAGAATTCCAGTGAAGTGGACGCGAAGAAACGAAGCTTCCAATCTTCATATGTTATATCTCAACCCTCTCCTTTGTCCAATTCTAGTACTTAATTCCTACTTGTAGACAATCCATCTCAATCTTCTCTCTCTCTCTCTCTCTCTCACACACACACACACATACACATTCACCAGCTAGCCATCCTTGTTCGCTGTTTCCACTCCCATCCCTTTTAATTTTTTTGCTTTATTGTGGAAGAAACACAAACATGAACATGGAAGGTGGTGTCATGTTGGTCAGAAAGGCAGAGATAGACACAAGGGCGCCATTCCGGTCTGTCAAGGAGGCTGTCTCATTGTTTGGTGAAAAAGTCTTAGCCGGAGAGGTTTATGCAAGTGCAAACAAGCTCAAAAAGGTTCGACAAATCACTTATCTTTATTGGTTACTCATTTATACACTCACATATATTATATGACCAATTAATCTACACTCTACAGTGAAAATTATTTGGTGCCACCTAAAAAATATCTTACGTGTGAAAGCCTTATTGATTTTTTTTTTACTCTTTAATTCATTAATTTTTTTTCTGATTACGTTGATTCTAGACCGAAGAACCTTTGTGCCATGTAGCATCACTCATCTACAATCCACTTTAGAACTTTTGCACAACAAAACTGCTTTCATTTGTTTGTTTTTTCAGCGACTCGTACCCGTAGTCTTGGGCATCAATGGTGATGGCCTTAAATTTTTGAACTAATGGTAACAATTTTACTTGAGTCCCAATTTAGAAGTCATTTTACAAACATTTAGAAGGTTTAAATTATCTATATATTAGTCCCAACATTTTACACAAGATGAATTCAGAATATATTTTTTATAATAGGTTTAAATATCTTTTTTGTTTAAGATTAGATTAGCAAATTTTGTTTTAAGTTTTTAATAAAAATATTTTTGTTTTGACTTTCAAATAAAACAAAAATATAATTTTATCTTTGTTATTTTTGTTTTAGTCATTTTAATATATATGTTTTCATTTTTTTCCTATAATATGTAATCATTTGCTATTAGTCTTTATCAAATATTTTTTAGAAGGATTAATATAAAATGAATAAAATTGTATAAAAACTTAAATGAAATGAAAGATAGATATATTAAAAGGATTAAAACAAAATAACAAAAATTAAAAATGTAGTTTTTGTTTTTATTAGGAAGTTAATGAAAAAAGAATTTAAAATAAAATTTATTAGTTTATCACGAAACAAAAATATATTTAAGTTTAAACAATAGATATATATTTAAGGAGAACCACCGAACCATACGTTGCTCCAAGTCTCCAACCTTATGCTTGCTTGTAACAGGGTGCAAACAACAACAGATGGTTATTCAGCGGCAGACTGTCGTGCGCTTTCTTGTAATTTGCGTGTCTTCCTTTCGTTATCGTGTCATAGAATAAAGGCAGTGAAAAACTATATTAATTTATGCTTTTGCTCGTATGATACCTTAATTATAATCTATTCATATCTCAAGCTTTATTCGAAAATATTGAAATAGTAACTATACTTATTCAATACTTTTTTTTTTGAAAGGATTATTCAATACGTTTTATATCGTTACGTTTATTTCCTGTTTCTTTCTATTACATAATTCATTTATCTTACATGTCTCTTTTTTTAATCTTCTTCCTACTTTCTATGGTGTGAATTTTACACCTTGTTATAAACAAAAGTTTCATTAACAAATGTTCTTAAGATATTAATTAAAAAATTAAAATAAAAATATTTATTGTACAAATTATAAAAAGTATAAAAAATAATACATAATTCTTCATATTTCAATAAAAATATTTATAATTTAAAATTTACAAATATTCTTAAGAAACTAGTTAATAATTATCAATAAATAATAGTACTGTATTGTTCCACTGCACACTTGCATCTAATTGGTTGTCATAGATACAGAGTAGAGCAAATGAAAACGGCGTTGAGTTTTCGAGAATTGAAAACGTCGAAGCTGAGTTAGAGGAGACGAGGGAAAACCTGCAGAGGGCAAAGGAAGAGAGCATGGTAATGGCTCATTGCCTGTCTTCTCTGCAAGAAGAGCTTGAACGCACGAAGCAAGAGCTCCAACAACTGAAGCAACGGGAAACAGAGAAGCACCCGGTGGAATCTGATATTGAAGATGTAAAGTTTGTGGAGAACTTAACGACGTTTGGAGTGAAAAGTTCGAGATTCGACGAGGAAAAGATGGAGTTCCAAAAGAAAAGGTACGTCACGTTCGCGAATCCGCCATCGGTGTCTCATCATGTGATGCTACCGCAACACGGGGTTGAAAAGTTGGAAAGGCACCCTTCTCTCAGGAAGAAGAACAAGAAGTCGTTCATTCCTTTGATTGGAGGCATTTTTTCAAGGAAAAAGGGAAGCCAAGAAATTCCATGAAACCAATTTGAATCCCACTAATACATACTTTTGGATCCAACGTAAGTTCAGGGCTTTGGCTGGTTTTCCATACATACACTAAGTACCATATATGTTTTCGGTTTACTTATATGTTAATTACCAGAATAATTGCCAACTGCATTTTGTTTAGAGTTTCTTTTCTTTTTTCTTTTTTCTCAAAAGGTATATTTTCATGTCATCTGTAATGTAACAGACTTTAATGGCAAATGGCCCGTACAATGTAGTTAAACTCAGTAGCAGAGTAGCGGAATATGGATGCATGTGGAGTGTGGTTCATGTAATAAAGCACCATAATTACAATTTCACGTTCTCAGTTTTCATTTAGACACATGAGACCCAAAGAATCAAAGCAATTATTTCCACATCAAGAGTTGGGATCAAAATCGTGTAATGAGCAAGTGACAGAGTAGAAAATTTAAGTCGTGGCCTAAATTTGTGGAATACACTAATAAATATGGTGTAAGAATTTGTTTCTTTTAGAAGATCGAATGTTGGATAAATTTATGACAGGTGACAGAGAGAAATAAGATGTGTAAAGATAAATGAAAATCTCAAATAAAATGTATTATTGGAGTGTTTTCAAGTGTCTGGATGAATCCTCACACTCAATATTTTTATGAGAAGATTTTACCTGTAAAATATTTTTATACCATTATCGAATTATATATACGATAAGTTTCTTTTTTATAATAAATACCTTGAAAATTATATCTACTATATTATTTAATTAGTTCATAGTGTACTTTTTTTTTTTTTTACAATACATGATCATTAAATCATGTTTTATTTATATGTTCAAAATAAGTTTAGCAGTGTGGCTCAAATATTTGTCGAGGATGATATTGAATATAGGAATGTTTTAAAATATTGTGTTTCTTCTAACATGTTAGCCTTCTTCATGATGAGAATCTTTGGATAAATTTTTAACAAAGCATAACTTGCACAACATAAATATGGTCTTCAATGTGCAAGATTCAATCCTCTTATTTTAGAGAATTTTTAACTTAAAAAAAAAAACAAACAAACAGAGATGCACATAACAAAAGTTTGGTTTATAAAATGAAGGACATACACTAATATAATTTAAGCTTAAAGTTGATTGTAACACACCCAAAAGGAAAACAAATCTTATAATCAACATGTAATTTTTTCTTGTTCTCAAATCTTTGGGGGATCAACATGTGTTTTGTGGACTTATAGTAACACAAATGTCATAATGCGTTGTACCTCAACCCCTTGAGGGAAATTGGGAATAGTAACCCCCACAAATAACGCGGGTCTGTTTTTTTTAAATAAATAAATAAATAATCAGAACGTGGGTCTGTGTTGATTAATATATATAAGTTAGAAAATTTGTCTAATCAACTGATGGTTATTAGTGTTGTAAAATGTAAAAGAATAAATAGTTATTTTGTTTATAACCACTAGCTATTTTTGATCAAAACTTAAATTTAAATAATTAATATTATATAATAAAATATTTATAAATCACTTTTGAAATTAATTTCTATTAATTAAAATAAATTTTCACTTTTCTAAAAATAAATAATTTAAATTATATATTTAATATTTTATAACATTAAAATAAATTTGTGCTGATCAAATCAATTATACATAATATTTATTTATTTTAAATTTTTTTTATCAATATAAGTTAAGAATAAGATGTTATTAGCTTAGTGTTTCATGTCCTGCAAGCATATTATTTTCATAATTTATAAAAAAAATTATGTAA
>PYAF01000509.1:97245-114916 GCA_007407185.1 Glycine tomentella | reverse complement strand
TATGAATGAACAAACTTAAATTTGTTCCATTATTAAGTTCATATATAAATATGACTTACTTCTAAAATAAGTTAATCTCTATCATATATGTGTGTATGTATATATACACACTCTTATAATGTATATGAAAAAATACACACGCTTATAAATATTAAGAAAATGCACGTTAGGTAAAATTAAATTTTTTTTATTCTAAGGCAGTTTGATTAATACGCTGTATAAATAGTAGATTACTTGTTTCTCTCTATTTCTCAATATTAAAGAAGAGATAAAAATAAGAAGAAAAAAATTGTTGACTTTGATAATATTTCTTTTCTTTCCTCTAAATTTTTAAACTATGCAAAATGAAAATGAAAAGAAAAAAAAAATCCTTCTCTTTTCTTTACAATTGAAAAGAGGAAAAAGTCCTTTTTCCTTTAAGATTTCCCTTCAACCAATCATACTAATTGCATATTGGCATGACGTCGCCCTAAGTGTTATTGCTATATCCATTTATGTTGAAGTAATTAATCCATTAATATATGATTTGTGAGAGCATATGATTAGTTACCAATTGGCAGTAGATTAGAAGTTAAGAATATAATGATTGGCATTCTTTTGGCAAGTTTTAGGGGAAACAATGGATATTTTCATTTGAACTTAAAACCAGCAGGATTACACGAATAGTGGTCCAAACAAACTCGTTTAAATTCTCTCTGTAGAGGCAAATTAACCTGCGGGTTATAAAAGTTTAATTAAAGTAATGGCTTCCGTACTACCAGCATTTTGGGGAATAAATTATTGAATTTGAGGGATTATTTTTTTGTCTATGATTTTGGTTAATCGGGTAATTAGTTTAGTTGTTTAATTTTATTAACTTTTTTCCCCTAAATTATTAAAAACAATGCTACATATATATCACATGAAAATTAGCCAATTGCTTTTTTGGCTTTTTTTTATTTGCTATATCTCCTCACATCATATCGAAGCACAAATTTGCACACAGCATCAAATAAATAAGAAAGGATCATATGCATATAACAATCTCGTATTATATAACTTCTCGGGGTTAGAGAATGTAAAACGTGGTGATGATAATGAATGAGAATCGTTCAGCATTCTGTCCGACGAATTTTATCTTTAGGCCAATGGTTTGGGGTAATCATGATTGATTCGTAAGACATTATCATTGTGTCTTGTACTTGTTTCGTCTAAAAATAACCCCTTAGGATAGGATGAGGTCATTTCTGCATAAAACAATACATTCAATTTTAACAAACTAGTTCGATCAATGATTATGCCGGAAAACAGAACAATTTATCCCTTCAATTTTATATAGATATTTAATAAAGAAATTAAAATTTTAACAAAACCAAATATTGGTAAATACTAAATAGATTTTATTATCAAGTATTGACATAAATAATAATATTATTTTTATATTATTATTATTATAAATAAAATTTTAGAATTTGTTTAATTTACCATATTATTATTAGTGTGAAATATTCAGAATTTTTTTAGATGATTAATTTTTATCAAAAAATTTGATTAGTCTGTTGTTAGTGGAAAATTCTCTCAGTCATATTTTTATCATCCTTTTATCATTCGTAAGATTGAAATATGATATTTTGCTTAAAAGATCAAAATCGGATCCACTTAGATCAATGACTTAATAATAATTTTTAAAATTTTAAATCAAATTATCTTAACAAAATTATTTTAAAGGTGGATTGAATATTTAACACAAATTTAAGGAAAATAAAAACTAATTTTTTTTTGAAGAAACTGAGTTATAAATTAGAAGTAATGGATGAAAAAAAAACAATAAAAGGCTCGAGAATAAAATAATATTTATGAATCATATTTATTGAAAATATCATAAATATGTTTGATATGTTTAAAATATTTTTGAAATTAAAGACATAATTAATTATATATTTATAAAAACACTCTCCATCCCTTCATGAAAATTATAGACTTTGTAATGTCATCATATTTTGACAAAATATAAAATATGTTCTTTTGAAAATATTTTGACTAAGTACTTGAAAATGGTACCCCTTTTGGTCTTATTTATAAGATTAAATAATCTAATTTATTATGATTAAAAAATATTTAATTTAGTTTAAAACAATAAATATGTCTCAAATTTATAATTTAAAAAAAAATTCTAATTGTCATTAATATTTATATTTGTCTCTCTTCTAGTTGTTTATTGTTACAATCTCTCTTTTAATTAAGAATGTTTTAATCTAAAAATATTTAATACAATAAACATTATACGTCGAGCCTTATAAGAAAACAAAACATCACACATCAACTATAAAAGGTCGAAATGATTATCTGGATTTCAATGTGTGAATTAAAAGAAAACTTTTAACCTCTAAAAATAACTAAAATATATTTATAAAAAATAAAACATTATTTTTTAGTTAATGGTTTATTTTTTTCTTATACTCTCTCCAAACTCAAATATAATTAAAAAAAAATACTATTTTATATTAATTAAGAAAGTTAGTTAACCCAAAATGAATTTAATAACCTTATTTAAAAACAATATTTTATTAAAATATCCTTCATTAAAAATTGATATTAAAAATAAAATGATTCATTGAAATTTAATTATAAATTGAATAAATAATATTTTGAAAATGATATCATTGAATAAGATGAAATTAATTAAATTTTGTTTATATTTTCATCAATTAAACATTAATTTTTTTCCTCTTATATTTGAGTCCTAAAGAAATATATTCTTTTTCTTTTTACAGAAGAAATATATTCTTTCGTATATAAAAAACTCAGAATCATGTATTTTCTTTAAGAAATTATTGTAAGTTGGTTGGTTTATTTTAATTTTAAAGAAAATCATTATTGAAAGCCCATGGTTGACCCTAGTCCACAGGCACAGGGTGGGCCGGTGAGGGGCCTTGGCCTTCACTAACTTTTTTCTAAATTTTAAATTCAACGTTAATCATTTTTTTTTTTTTATACAACTTTTACTTTTCGTCATTTATACTTTTAGTCACCTTCTAAGTTGTCAGCCTTATTAATGACACTCTTGGTAAATAAGCCCACGATCAGAACTCTACCAGATCCATCTAAAACACAATTAACTATGGCAGTTGCTATTTTCACTCCTCTTATTTGTTTAGGCACTTTCCTTTTCAATTTATTTTCAAAAAATATCCTCTTTCAAAAAAATACACTCCTCTATTAACAGTTTTGATAAAAGCCTGAAAAAGCAGGTGCAAATCTATGAATGGTAGATGTTAATATTATTTTCGATTATTATAACACATTAAATCAGAAAATTGAATACTCCAAGCAATCGTAAATCCGGCTTAACAAAAGGTCAAAAGGGATATCCTATTGATTTAAGGAAATATTACATTTTATCAAAATTTAGTTATTATACAATAAAGTTTTTATCGCTAGACTTTTTAAAACTATAAAATCAATAGTGATTTAATCTTTTTTTAAAGAAATATAATTTAAATATTATATTATTTTAATTTTATCTATTATCTAATAGTTTCTTATCTCTTATTTTTTATTCTCTCTAAACTAAAAATCAATCACAATTTTATCTTTTTTAAGGAAATTTTATTCAATATTATATTTTATCAAATTTAAATTATTATATAATTAATTTTTATCTCCTAACTTTTAAAATTGTAAAATTAATAGTAATTTGATATTTTTAATAGGAATATTATCTAAATGTTATAACATTAATTCTAGTTACTGTAAAATAATTTTTTTCTTGAGCTTTGTTAAATTGTAATTGTTAAATCTTATTTTTCTTGCAATAGAATAGTTTTGTTTCTCAAAGTGTCATTAAATTTATAGGATATTGTGATAGTTTCCAAATTCTAGAAGCGCACATAAACACGAACACTATAATCGTGAGTCATGACATGGCCAAGAAACAAAGGTTGAAAGAAATTGCATCCCATAAAACAAAAGGTATTTCTAATTTTCCATTTTTCATATTTCACATTTAGTATTTTACAATTATATGTTATAAATATGAAATTTGCTAACATCTACATGTTTATTTTTTTAGTATGAGTGCATTACCAAATTATAACTTGATATTGTCTTCAATGGTGTATATTACTAATATAATCATACTAAAAAATAAGTATATGTACGTTAGGAAATGGTTGTGAGATTTGCTAACATATGCATAATTGTTTTTAATATGTTTGTATTAGCAAACTATAGCTATTTTTTAAAAAAAGTAAATAAATGGTGTAGTTTAATAACACTTATACTAAAAATCAAATGTTTGTATGTTAGCAATATATATAAACGCACACTATGTAAAACACAAATGTCTATACATTGATCGTTTTGTTTTAGGATAAATTATGTTTTGGATTCCTGAATTTTTTTAATTTTGGTCTTTTAATTTTTTTGGAGATCAGTCTTTTAAACTTTTCTTCCGTCGAGTATTTTGGTCAATTTTTGTTCGAATCCACTGTTAACCGCCTATGTGGCACTATTAATATTAATATTCTATAAGAGGTTTGGATTGTAAATATCCACCATAGGTTTTAATAGATGTTTTGGTGTAGTTTCTTGACTTGTTTGGTTTGATATTTTTTTCCCTTCATATTTCTTCTTTATCAGAATTTGTTATTTGTTAATTTTTTTTCATAATTTTATCGC
This sequence comes from Glycine tomentella, assembly GCA_007407185.1. Lineage (NCBI taxonomy): Eukaryota > Viridiplantae > Streptophyta > Magnoliopsida > Fabales > Fabaceae > Glycine > Glycine tomentella. Next base: position 110,257 of record PYAF01000509.1, on the reverse strand, counting down.
CACTTATTGATCATTCTCTCAAATGCAAAATTCATTTTGTTTCGTCGGTTCTCAGGCAAAAATGCATAATTTGATAGTTTTGCATTGCAAGTCTGGTTAAGAATTTATGATTTCTCAAGAAAAGATTTACACAACCTTCTAGACCTCTTCCTTTAAAGAGAAGAGAAGCCCAAAAAAGGAGGGCAGAGAGAAAGTGAGGCCCAAAAGGAGGGAGAGGAGAAGAAAAGGGCGGGGTGGCGTGTGCATTCGAACTGAACTGACCGCTTTTTTTGCGCTGGTGTTGGCGGCCACACCACATCGTATCATCGAATCATCGCATTGGTATCAAACTTTCACTTTCCATTTCCTATTGCTATTGCTATATAACAGTGTTACTGTTACCATTACCCTTCCCTCCGTTTCTGTTTCACACCTAAACTAAACCCTTTTCTCTTCTCGAGTATTAGTGTGTTGATGTCGACTACGGGCCAAGATCAATCCCATCCCCATCTTCCATCTCAATTCAAATTCCAGCTCTTACATTCTCCTCATTCTCCTTTTCCTAATTTCCCCCTCACCGTGAGTTCTCTTCTCTCTTCCTGCTTTTTTTTTTTAAAATTACATGCATTATCGGATCATGTCCCCCCATTCCATTTATCATATCTCATCATATCATTGCTTCATTTATTCTTCATATTCTTAACCACATCTGCTATGTGCTTTTATCTTCTCTGCTCCAATTATCAATTCTACAAAAAATTAATTTAATTACACTCGCCGTGTTGCACTGGCATTCCTAGGTTAAATATTAGAAAATATAGTTTGTCAGCAAATCTTGGCTCTTGTAAGTAAGGCACTTCCCTTATGCTTTAAATGTTTGCATTCATCTATCTGTGCAGATGGGTCAAATATGTGAAAACAATGTTTTCAAGCCTCACATAAGTAATGTCGAAGCTGCTCCCGGTATGACCCAAACAGTTCATCTTCCTCCCCCACTTCAAACCGACCCTACCATAAGAGGAAAGCAGAATGGTAAATCAAAAGGTTCAAAAAATGCTAAATCTGCGGCTCACGGACCAAATGCCGGTATCAGTCTTTTAGACTATGATTCTGTGAAACTCTTCATTCATTTATTTCTTTTTGCTTGAATTTATGCTGGGTGGATTTTCCCTATCAGATTCCACTAATTCGACTGCGGCTAACAACTGTCGTTATGACAGTTCCTTAGGTATGTGTATGACCACACTTGAGTATTCCTCCATGATGCCTTTTTAAGCAAGTTTCTGAGTTAGTGTGACTCTCTTTATCACGCTCTTGGGCAGGACTGTTAACCAAGAAATTTGTGAGCTTAATCCAGGATGCTAAGGATGGAACTCTGGATCTAAATAGAACCGCTGAGATATTGGAGGTAAAGAATATGTGTTTCATGGTTTTCTTGACTGATGGCTCCTTTTGAGCTTTTCTTACACGTGCTATTAGTATAGTGTACTTCTGCTTCCTGCTTTTTTGACTTTCGGTTTTATAATGTCTAAAATTAATTTTGGCAGGTTCAGAAAAGGAGAATTTATGACATTACAAATGTTCTTGAAGGGGTAGGATTGATAGAGAAAACATCAAAGAATCATATACAGTGGAAGTAAATATCTATTCTTTTGTTTGTTACTTTGTGGCTTTTCATCATCATATATATGATACGATGATACATGCTGTGCCTTATGAGCAGGGGATGTGATGGACTTGGACCTCGAGAACTGGAAGACCAAGTTAATAGTCTAAAGGTTTTGATCTTTTTTACTTGTCAGTTAGGGCAGATGTATTCCATAATTCTTGCTTTTAGACTGCTTACATGGTTGCTTTTAATTGTAAGCATCACTTAGTTTTTTACATATGACCATAAAAAAAAAAATTACGTACCCCATTGTCCAGAGGCTCCACGCTATACGTAAGTAAAGGACAGAGTTATTGTACGCAGTCTTATCCTTGCATATTCAAATAGATTGTTTTCGAATTCGAATCCATGACCAACAAGTCACCAAGGCACAACTTTACATATGAACATATATGTGAAAAATGAAAACATACCTTGCTTCTTTTCAAACCATGGCTTATGCTTATAGGAATCTTGGATGTCATCTTGGGATCACATTGCTCCAAGGAATCTTTGGTTTCAATGTTTATATATGGTCATACCCTTGTCCAAAATAGTTGTAGGTAATTGTACAGTTAAGTCTGCTTAGGATGAAGAAATTGATCAAAATAAAATTCAAGTTGCTGGCGTAAAGTGAAACTTGAACTACTCAAGGCATTGTTCTAGAAGACAAAAGAAAAATTCGGGGCACATAGGCATCTAAAAGGATCACTTGTTTGCGTGGATATCTGTGTTCTGTAGAAACTTAAGCTTGACATGTTTTCAAATAGCTCAAGTGTATCTTACAGAATAATATATGATATGATGCCTTTTAATTTAGGTTCCTGGACGAGGCAAAATCTAAATGTGATATGATACCATGAATTATGGTACATATTTAAATATAGACCAGGTACAAACTGCATATTATGGAGGGAATATAGGTCTCGCCACTTCTGCCTTGTATTTTATGTACCTAGTCAGATATTATAGCAAGCTTCTTCCTGAGCTTTGGACTGATGTAACTGATTATAATTTTTAGTTTAAAATGCATGTTGGTTGTAGGATTTTAGCTCCATCTTTGAATACTGCAGTATGCTAGTGATTTGGTCCAACTCTGACAGCTTGGTTCTATACAGGCTGAAGTTGATAGTCTATATGCCGAGGAATGCAAACTTGATGATTGTATAAGGTTTGCTACTAATATTGTGTGTGAAAAGTTTTGTGATGGTTAACCTATCAGTTTTTTTTAAAACAATTACCATTTTAATTTCTCAGGAAAAAGCAGGAGCTTCTAAGAAACCTGGAGGAAGGCGAAAGCTCTCAAAAGTATGAACTTCTGACAACTTCTCTTATAAGTTAAAATTTCTTGGTTTCGTTTCCTGATAGTAAGCTTGCTTGATGATTAGGTACCTTTTTATAACCAAGGAAGATATCCTTGGCCTTCCATGCTTCCAGGTGATTTTTTGTCTAAATATTTAAAATTTTATAAAGTTATGGTCTGTTTATCCATTATGACCTTTATCTACTATTTTCACAGAATCAAGAAATTATTGCAATCAAGGCTCCAAAAGCTAGTTCCATCGAGGTCCCTGATCCTGATGAGGTGGGATCTACCTTCTGCTAATATGGGTGTTGCAACTTGTTTGGTATAACAAGCATTTAATTGACTTCTCACTCAAATAAGCAGGAATTAGGTTTTCGGCAAAGGCAGTACAAAATGATTGTTCGAAGTGCCATTGGACCAATAAATTTGTACCTCTTGAGGTACTTCTCTGGTGTAACTTTGCAGCCAAAAGTTTCCTTATTACTATGTTCTCTGACATTTGCTTTTGTTAAAGTCTTTGCTCTTAGTTGGCTTAAGGTCATTTTTTCCTTCTTTCTCTTGAGTCTTTAATAACTGATATTTTTTTGTCTTTGAAGCAAGGACGACCACAAGTTTGAGGATGATAGTGCCAAACCGGTGAAATTAACGGGTCCATCATGGAATAGTGATCCCTACAGAAAGGGGTGTGTGGGATTATTAGAAAGCCAAAATGATGAAAAAAATCCTTCTGAGCGTTTCTGTTTGCAGGGTTCACAAGCATTTGGAATTCAAGAAATTACTCCCACGGATTTTGAAGTATGTATAACTTGAAGCTCTAAATGATAAAACCAAAAACTAGAAAGACAATGTTAAGTCAATGTGTTTATGTGCAGATGGAAGATGACTATTGGTTTCAATCAGATCCTGGAGTGAGCCAAACAGAAGTGTGGGGTAACAATATCTTCTAACCAATCCTTATCATATGAATATGATTCTCTGATTTTAGCACTGCACGAGGAAGCAAGGTGACCAGTTTAAAGTTCATACTAATGAATGCTCTTTTTTGTTTTCCTTTCTTTCTTTCTTTTCTGTTCAGGGAATGAGTAGTTGGTTCTGATCGACGCGCTTCAGACGATTAATCCAATAAGAAGTGCGGGATTTGCTTGAACACAAGCTTCACTAACAGATACGATTAATAAGAGATAGACTGTTAATTGTTCCAGATGACACAAAGGATACATTTCAAACTGTAAATTTTAGCTCCTTTTTTTTGGCTTTTTTCTATCAGCAGTTGCCTTAACTAGGATAATTGTGTCCTAGTTCAACAATGTAACTTTCGAATAAGATTGAGATATAACTTTTAAATATAAGTATCTCAAATCTATTATAGCTTTACATATATAAATACATAACCAAGGGTCTAGGTTAGTTGATTCGGTAGACTGCATGAATTATTATAAATTTTTAGTATTTGTCTTTGATTGATTCGATAAAAAAAAGATGGCATAAATCCTCTCTCAATAAAGTTTCAAACTAAGTAGTGCAATTTTTAGAGAACAAAATTCCAAAAAAAATTCCCCGCACCACTTATAATTTTTTCTCCTTTATTTTCATATTGCAATTTTTTTCATTACAAGTATTTATATCTCACGGAAAGAAATTATTTGACCGACAATTGCTGTTGCTCTTTATTATGACCTAATTTCTTGTTGAACACGATTTTCTTGTATCATTATACATATTCATTAATTTCTAGATTCAAATATAATCCTATAATAAAATAGAGTAAAAGATCAATTTATTTCTTGAAATTGACACCAATTAATTTGGATCCCTAAATACTAGAAATGCAAATTTAATCACTATCTTAAAATTATCAATCAATTTAGTTTTTACTAAAATTTATATAATTGGTCAAGTTAGCCCCTAACATTATAATTAACTTGAAGTTGGTATAAAAATAAGCTGAGTAGCTTGGCGGAACTCGTGGCTTTGCCCAAGTTTGGTCAAAATGTTTTAAAAATCTAATCTAGTTAAAAAGTTCAAATTTTAGGTCATACAAAAAATGAAAGGCTTGACAGATTGATTTATTTAAATGAATAATAATAATGACCTATAATATTTATTGTATTAAATTATTACTTTAATATTATAATGTTATATACTTGTTTATCTATTTAAAGGCTTAACATCACTGACACACATACAAGTTTAAACTCATTTGCTTGTTTAGAGGTAGTTCTTTTACCCATCTAAAAGGCCTTATTTTTTTTTTTACAAGAATAAGGGTCTTATGACAAACAAGACCTACTTAAGAATAAAATAATTAAAGTTAAAGCTTTATATAAAAAAATATATTAATTAATTTTTATAAAGTAAAAAAATCTCATATTGTCAAAAAATACCATATATACTGACTAACATATACTATCTTATTTAAAGTAAAAAAAATTCTTTAAATTTGCTTTAGACTTTATTTATCATTGGACCTGCTCTGATGACAAAGTAGGCTTTTAAATACATTTTCAAGTCAATTTTTTTTCAAATACTAAGTTAGGCCTTTAAAAGGATTTATATATTACGTAAATACTCGAGGTGTAAGTCTTAAATTTGAGAAATAGGTGAAGTTTGAGTCTTATACAACCTTGCTTCAGTCTAATTTCACTTCCACTTTGGTTTATGAAAGAAATAAGAAAAAAAAAGAAAAAATAATTTGAATCGAAATAAATTATAAGAAAAATGATAAAATAAATATAGTTTTAGGTCATTTGATATAATAGAAATATGAAACAAAGAGAAGAGGAATAAAAAGAATTAAATTATTATTTTAGAAAAGTTATAATCGAAAACCAGTCTATGTCTTGTGCACTATACAAAGCCATTTTGTGTTTCTCCACGGCACCAATAGGACATCTCTTTTATGAATTGCATACTATTTTGCACCTACAAATTAAACACCAATTGATTTAAGCGCGTATCAATAAAAGTAACAATAAATATAATAGTAATAGGGCTTGGGATGTACAACTTAAATTAAAGCTCTTTCATAAAATATAGTGGAGTACTATTAGACAATTCTAATAAGAGTTAAAATGAATATAATGCATGTGCTTTTTCTAGTTGCATAAACTGTAAAATATTTCTGTTAAAAAAACAGTAAATGTTTGAGAGTTATACAAAATAGTGGATGATAAGAACTAGTTCCTCAAGTCCTTGAATCCTTTTCCATCTGGTGGTATACTATTTGGTACACAAAATAACTTTTTTTAATTAGAGTTTAATTTTGACATATTATTAGGTAAAATATTTAAACAACCAACCAAATTAATCATGAACATGATTTTTTTAAGCAATCATTATAAAAAATTAATAATTTTTAATTACATAATAATTTACGATTGAATTACAGTAAAACATCCTTAAATTATTAACATATTTTATTTAAAAATTAGCTCCAATAAATTGAAACATAATAGGAATACCAATACTAGTAGACAAGACTAATAGCAAGATTTCAGAACCAATATATTAAACCAAATTACTCTCATAAAACATGTCAAACTATAATAGATAAAGACTAATAATTACTCCATTTTCTAGTCATTACTAGAAGAAGAATTCCATATTCACAGCAGTAAAGTAGCCTGCATGATTAAGTTAAACACAATTATTAAACAGAGATGAGTAAACTTGCCTATAAGCCCTATAACTTCACTTAAACCAACTATTGTAGTATGAAACTTTACATATATATTATGAGAATGGTTATAAGAATAAGAATGATTATTCTCATCCATTAGATTAAAATGAAAAATTAAGATTAAAGTATTTAAAATTCAAATTGAAATCTCATTTAATCATAAAATTTTTATAAGATTTATCAAACAAAAATTTAAATATTTTAAAGATTTAATTTATGTTAAGATGACATTTAAAATAATTTTAGCCATACTATTTAATGATATTAACATATGAGATTTAGTGTAAGTGAAAATAGATCTTGAGGTATTAAACGTCCTTACTAGAGCATTCATCATTCGAAAGAGCCACTCTAGGCACTCTTTGGGGGCACGCAAAAAAAATTTGACGTTTCTATAGTTCGTTGTTGCATAGAAATTATTCATAACACTTGGTGCAATATGGATGCATCGCATTTAACCTAGTCAATGTATCCCACCCGTCTCTTTCAATATACACATGTCTATTTTGTGCACATATAGTCAGTTTCATTTGATAAATTTTATTACGCTTCTCTATGGTTGCAACTTGTTCCGTTATTACTATTTGACACTTATCTGCATCATGCAATTTATCAAAACAATATTTCTGCTTTACATTTCCTTCTCTTAAGCCTCTACTAAGTCAATCATAGGCTCCTTTCGCTTTGTTTGCAGGAAACCAAAAATGTCCTAGTAAAGTGGCATGATGTTCATAGTTGGGGAAAAACGAGTTGAAATTAAGGGGAGTAAAAGTTGTTATTCACCCAAGACACTAGTATGTTTTCAAATGAGTTAATTAAGTCAATGTTATCTTTCTCCTTCTCTTTCTCCCATCTTTGAGTCTTTACTTAGCAATTACAACTTGTTTTCCTGTCGCTCAATCAACACCAAAATGCTCCGTCAATGCATGTCAAGTTCGTAACAAGAGATTTATCTTATTATCAATCACACCATGAGTTCGTAAAATGTACTTTATAATAAACAACATATTGGAACACAAATTTTGTGACATGTAATTTGTAACTCACCCTTATAAAATCTTACCACTTCATCCTCGATCTCAAACCCAAACCCCCTTATTACTCATAGGAGTGAAAATAAAACAAATTTATACAGTTAATTCTTTATGTAGGTTAACATACTTAATATTTAAAAAGATAAGTATATAATTTTAATACATCATAAAAAATAATATAATAATAATTTTCTTTTCTTTTTTTTAATATTTTATAAATAGAATATTAAAATATATATAAATATATTTAATATCTTGGAAACATAAAATAAGCATTTCATACATTTTTCATTTGATAAGGGGATTGATAAGGTGTTGTAAAAAAAAAATTATTCATAAGAAGAAAAGCAATAAATGGAATGAAACCGAGGCAAAAATATACACAATTTTACTATTCCACACCCACTATTATCCACCTATCCATGTTTTCCTGGCTAAAACTTGAAAACAATGATGTCTAACGGATTCCAGCTGATCGATTTTTTCTTAGTCTACCTCGCGTTACCCCAATGCTTTCTTCCATTATTGTATCTTCCAAGGGAGGGATCTCATTTTCATTTGCAGAAGAGGATGAAGGTGCTGCTGCTGCTTCAATCTGCATTGGCTCATCCTCTGCAGGTACCGATTGATTGGTCGTTTCAGGTATAGGATTAGATTTCTGGCTACTTAAACCTGCTACAGTGTAGGGTGCTTTAGGCACTTGTGAAGAACCCAACTCTTCTACTACTTCCTTCTGTTGCTGACTGGATGAACTAGAAGTAGGAGAAGATGAATTCTCAGCTTGTGATTCTGTCGCAGCTGCTGGTTGGCTATTACTAGATGCGGGTTGACGCACCCTCATAGCTGGTTGTTGCTGTGAATTAAAGAGAATGTTTTTTTACGTGAGTAAGTCAGCAAGGAAATGGGATAAAGACAAAGAAAATGACATTTGATCAGCAAAGATTCACGAAACAACTTATTTTGGAAAAATAAAAATAAACCTTCAATTTAATCCGTGAAGTATTACCATCTCTCATATGTAGAGTCCCTAAACTAATAAAATTATATAAAATTATTGAATATCTATCAGTTTAGACCTTAAATTGATATATTTTACTAGTGTTCGGGGATCAATTAGATGGATTTTTCAATACTTGAAGGACTATTTATTATGATTTCTAATGCTTGAGAGATTACTTAGATAATTTTCTTACTTTAGTGACCATTTAGGAGAGAGAATAATACTTTGAGGATGAAATTGAGAGCTTATTTGAAAAATAATCCCTACAACATGGAATGCACTAGCAGCAACACCTTTGGAAATAAATATTTGATATCTAGATTTCTCCCCCTCTTTAAAAAAAAGTCATTGCACAAGTTTCTTTACACGTGCAAAATAAATCTCCTTCCCAGATTAACACATGTTGAATATGTATATAAACAAAAGAATGAAGGGTATGCAGCACAAACCAAGCACGTGATTTGAAAAGCTTATTTCTGTTTCTTTTTTTTTTTTCAAGAAATTCTCTTAAGTTGACAAAAATACAAAACAATTGTTTCTCCAAATGCTAAATCATGAACACACCAAGTCTGATGAACATTGGAAAGCTGAAAGTTTTTCTGCATACAAATTCCAGTATAGTTAAGCCACACCTCAAATATAATAGTAGAAAAAACAAGACAAGCTCAATGAATACCAGAGCAGGGCGTGGTGAAGGTGTTGACTGTGCAGCAACATACTGCAAAATTTCAAATATTCTAGTCTGGCCATAACTAGCAGCTTTTTGCCAATACAAAACTGCAGTATCTCCTGCCCTTGTCCTTAGTTCCAACAAGTTGCGATCAATTTCTGTCTCATGTTTTGCAACATATGGTCTAAAGAAGGAATCATACACATATGTTGTTCCCTAACACAGGTAATGATATTAAATTCAACCGTCAAGCTGAAGAGAAGCAAATAACAGAGCAACATCAGATATTCAGATTCTACCACAGTAATGAATTTCATACCTTTGTTTTCGGGTACCACAAGTATATGACAAATGCCAACTTCGCTTCATTATACATTGGGACCCTTCAAGAAGAACAAGTTGATTATTTTAATATGAAAGCACAATAAACTTTTTCTTTTCAATACAGAAAATCCACTCAAGATACTAGCATCCATTTCCATTACCATGATATAAAAGCATCAGCAATCCGCTCACATACTGACAAAACAGCTACCAAAATCCTGCAACACAAAGGGGTACGAAAAGAAGTCTTTACCAACAGTTATGCATAAGTTTAAGTTTTATGCATATGAATGGATGTGCGAACTACCAGTACTGGCACCAAAAGCGAAGTTGTTCAATTTCTGGCCTATTCTTTTCAACTGCTTTATAGCATTCATAGGCTGGGAAGGCATAGCCAAAAACCATTCTGCCATGCCAACAAAATAGATGGAAATATAAATAAATTCAGTGAATCTTGAAAATTACAGCAAAACCCCATTATACAAAAATGATCTGAGATTTAGAATAAAAGCTTAAACATACACAAGTGCCCTTGTAATAAAAGATCCTATCATTGTGTATCCCTGCCATGGAAAAAAGAAGAAGATAATAAGTTAAGCCAAACAAGATAGCTTCCAACTTCCAAGAAACAGAAACTAAAGAAGAGTCATGGGTCTCAAAATACACCAATCTTAAATTAAGCATGCTTTAATATGAGAGACCACGCAGAAATTTTGATTATGCAGAAAATTAGGGTCAACACAAATTAAAGACATATTCATATAACGTTATGTTACTTACGAGGAAACATCAACTTGTGTAACGGAAATTGAAACCAAAACCATAGGAAGTATGAGGTACACTGCAATAGGTTGTGCAGTGATTTTAAATTTAAATAGTAAAGACGTTGAAGTTGAGAGAAACGCGTTTGGTTAGCGGTGTTGTCTCTAAACAGAACAAAACTGGAATTAGGGCGAAGTAAAATAAAGATCGGCTTCCACCATCAAAGTCAATAACCCAACGCTAAACGAGTCAGTGAAGGGAAGTGAGAGAAGTGAAAACACCTATGTGTGTAGAGTGTAAGAGAAAGAAGGAAGTATAAAAATCCAAAACTGAAATGTGTTCAGAAGTTGGGAATTCGAGCCGTTTAATTTGTAATTCTATATGTTCGTTGCTTCCATTTCTCTACACTCTAGGGCTTCCCTATTCTCACCTTCTTTTCTGCTCTTTTCACCTCCACTCTTTCTTTGATGGTTTTACATTCCCAAAATACTCCTTCCTAATGGAAACATATTATTTTACTCCGCAAAAACGTGTTTTTGTTATGTTCATTTTCTACAGAAAATAATTGTAATTAATTACCTTTTTAAAGTAATTAACTTAATGATGATATAAATTATTTTTTCAAAAAACTGAAATTAAAATAATTAAGATAAATTTCATTCTTTTTAATTATAATTGAATTAAGTATCATACCAATTAAAAATATATTTTATATAATAGTTAATTATGTTATTATTATTTCCTTTAAAAAATTATTATAAAAAAAGGTAAGATGTGAAGTCATTAAAATTATTATTTGGTTTTAGTCTCCAAATTTTATTTTTGATCAATTTCCTGTTTTTCTAAAAGTGTATATATATATATATATATATATATATAACAAAATCTTTCTTGTGCATTTTTTTATTCCTAAATTATTGTAAATAATACTGAGAATTCCTTAAAAACAAAAGATCAAATGTCTCAATTTTAAAATAGAATAAATAAAATTGCAAATCCAACAAAATAAATAATTACATTTAAACCAAATATTTTTTCTGCTAAATAGACGGTGAGACTGAACTCAAAATCGCGTATTTGAAGGAATACTTAATACAGATTACGACACGTTAACAAAAAATACAGATTAAAGATTTTTTTATTCGAGTTCGGAAATAACTCTTGTGACGAGACTTAATTAAATCATATCAGTTAACTTTTTTTTTTTATGGAAGACTTCCTCTATTAACTAATTTACGTATTTTCAAAATTTAAAGCTCTAATTAATAATATAGAAATGAATAAAATAAATATTAATTAATACAGTTAATATTAGTCTTAAATCATTACTAGTAATTTGCGCATGAGTAAATAATATCCACACAAACAGTAAACAAAATTACATCATTATTCAATGATAAATTCTCATATATATAATAAGTTTATTAGCTTTTTAATAACTTAAAACTTTATATTGTAATAAAAAAATTTAAATTTATTCTGGTTAATCTAATAAAGTTTTTAAGATTAATAATATATAAAGAAATAAAACTCTTTATACGTTAAAGGGGAACGATGCATGACTATTTATAACGAAAGCTTCTGAGTTGTGACTTTTGCGATTTGCGCTACTCCAATATGGCATTGAAATGTCTAATTATCGATCATAATGATACATATGTCCTTAATGGACTAATGGAGCATCCACTCAAAATCCCATTAGGGGTGGAGCGGAGGACACGGATCTTGTGGTTCTTTTTGTCAACGAGGATATACATGGTACTAGATTCATTCCTTTACTGGGATAAAAATGCAAAAGCTGATCATAATAAATAAAATAAGAAAAGGGCATACATTTTTTTTTATATACATTATGTACCAAAAAAATTCTAACTTTTTTTTACTTTGAAAGATAAATAAGTATTAAATTAGCTTGGAGAAAACAGACACTTTGGAGTGCCTAACTGTCTTTCCATATTTTTTTTTTTAATATAAGATAGTGATAGTTTCAAGATTGTAAAGATAGTTATAATTGAGGATAAAATAGTAATTTATTAATGTAGTTATAGAAACAAAATGGATATAAAAATATGTATATCAACACATCCCTATTTTCTTTATATGTAATTATAAATTCTCACGGGAAAATAAGTGCCGAAGTGCCGAACTGATTTTTCATTATTTTTTAAATAATAAAAAAAAGATAATAGAAGATAGTAGGTAATTTCTGATTTGTTAATATAATTATAATTGAAAATAAAATAGTAATTTATGAACATAATAGGAATAAAATGGGTATAAAAATGTGTATAAATAATTTTTAAAATATTTTTCTCTCTTTGATTCTTGATATAATTAACAACTATTTTTAAATATCAATTGCCAATTTTAACCTTCAAAAAATGAAATAAATATTAGATAAAAATTTTAAACTGATAATAATAATATTTTAAACTTCGTTCTACTTTTTTAAAAATAAAAATTAATAATAAGCTGTTCAAATTTAGTTATTGATTATATGAAAAGTTGTAAAAAATAAAATATCACTGATAAAAAAATTCACAATTATTTATTACTATTAACTATTAAGAGATTCATTTATATTAAAAACATACTAAAATATAATCTATA
>PYAF01000509.1:81584-97145 GCA_007407185.1 Glycine tomentella | reverse complement strand
CTGATAATAATAATATTTTAAACTTCGTTCTACTTTTTTAAAAATAAAAATTAATAATAAGCTGTTCAAATTTAGTTATTGATTATATGAAAAGTTGTAAAAAATAAAATATCACTGATAAAAAAATTCACAATTATTTATTACTATTAACTATTAAGAGATTCATTTATATTAAAAACATACTAAAATATAATCTATATTTATTTTTTCAGGAAAAATATGTTTTAAAGTAAGAAAACTATTTTTATTTAAATAAAACTAAAAGCTAAAATATAATTTGTTCTATACAATATTATATTGTATTATATTAAGCATAAAACTAAAGGAAATCAGAAAGGAGAAACGTGTAGATTGCAGTTGCAGACACTAAAGAAAGTGGATGTTTCCTCTTAAAAACAGATAAAGAAAAATGAGATTTTTTTTTTTAAAAAAAAAAGCCTTTTGAAAGTATAAGTGATCCATAATCTATTCCGTTCCCTGATCTAATGGGACACGCAAAAGCCCAATATTGAAAAAATCGTAGCTCATGATGCCAATGTTGCAACATCAAAGTATATTCGATCTCATGGATTAAGAGTTTAGAAATTGGGTGAAAAATTAATTTTCAAATAAAAATAATTTCATCAAACAAACAGAAATTTAGAATCTTTATTTTTGTTTTCATTTCAATTTTTATCTTTTGGATCTATATTAAAATACTCTTACATATTACAATAATTTCAATTACAAAACAAATATGCACAAAATATGTTTCTTAAAAGTAAGGTAATAACTATTTTTAATTTCTCAAAATAAATGAACTCTTTGTAGTCACTAAAAGATACAAAAGAAACATTTTTTAACGAAGGGCAAGAACCAGCTCTAAAACCTAAAGAAGGCAAATTATTTTTAGAGAAAAAATGAATATTATCATATTTGAAAGAATTAAAGATATATTTAACTCTTATTTTATATAATAATTTTGGATTGAGACTTTCATTTCACCATTTTTTATTAACTTATTTTTTATATTTGTTATTTTCATATTACGTTACGTAGTAATTACCATATACAACTTATAAGAATAAAATCAATTTTTTTAATATTTTACAATTTTAATTTATCTAACCGTTATTGTAAATATTTTATTATCTTTAAATTTAAATATAAAATTTTTTATTTTAAATTTTAATGATTACTATCATTTTAATATTCAAATTAAATCTTCATTTATTTTAAATTCTACAAATTTATGGATGCCCCTCAAACCTAGTAGTAATCACAGTGTCACAAAAATGGCTTGTTAGTTATTCCACGAAGCTAAGCAAAGGCTTTTGAAGGATGGTGTGAAAGTCTGCAATGTTCTTAAGATGCAGACAGAAACTTTAATGTAGGGACTGCCATATGCCTTGGTGGGAAACCAAAGTTCTGCGCTTCCATGGAGACGTTGCTATTACTAAGATAAACTCTCCACCCTCTACAACGTAGATTGCTACATACACTTCGTATATATGAATCAGTTTTATTCAAACTCAAAAACATTTTAACATAAGATGGCGATTTTTCTAGTGATTTTTTTTAATACACAAAACTCAAATTCAATAGATTTCACAAAGTAAACTATATATATTACTTGAAATAATTCTTTTTTGTCGTTTTTTTTCAGTCTACTTGAATATTTTGAAATATTTTTATTTAAAAGAATGTTAATAACACATTTTAATACATTAAGAAAAATTTAAAAATTTAAAGAATAGTTTTTAAGCTAACAGTTTTTTTATCAAATAAAAAATATATCAAAATTACACATTTTAATGATAATATATTAATTTCCCGAAAATACTAGATTTACTTAAATGAAATAGAAATAATATAGGTGTACATAATAAAAAAAATTAGGCGTGACAAGTTCTATAGTTTAAATATTTCATGAGCTAATAATGAAAAATGAAATATATATATATATATATTTAATTTATCAGATGTTTGTACCATTTTACTTTGGAGGATTTGTTCTTTATAATTAGGTAATTTGACAGTCTTTTGTATTGAGATTATTCCTTGTAATGCTGCATGCTATGCACACACCTTGTGATTAAGCTAGCTTTCTTTCATTTAAATGAGAAAGGACAAAATCCTGACCGTTAGTTAGCAGCACATGAATGTTTGATTGAAGTTGAAGTAAAATGCATGGCTTTAGGGTGGTTGCTTAAGATGGAGGGTCCTTCTCACTCAACAGCCAGCGACTCTAAGGTCCCTTCAATTCAATAACAATAGCCCACCGACGCAGAAGCTGGCATCACTCACATGTTGACTCCCTCCTTTTACCATTATACCCTCACTACCGCCGACACAATCTTCTCTTTGGCACGGACATCCTCGTCATTTCTCAAACAAAAAAGACAAAAGTCACAAACCACCAGTACCTACCCCCCAATCCACTGCCAAAGATACTCTCCCGCGAGAACAACATCCTTCGCCGTCGCCACCATTTTCTTTCCGCTCCATCGTACCGTGTCGGTTCGGGTATCGACGAGACACCTCCACACACAGAGAGAGGCAGTAAACTAGGTTGTTGGAGTTGTTCTGTCCGAAACCGAACCACATTCCAAAGATAGCCGTTGTCATTGTCAGAAGGAGAAGGCATTGCGTTTTAGAAAGCGATACCGTGAGCGACAGCAATGCATTGCGTTAGGGTTTGATTATATTACGCAGATCGAGGCTCCCGCGGTGAAGCGCATTTTGCAATTTCAATAAAAATGGGAGAAAAATCGAGGTCCAAAGGAGGGTGCTGCGGTTGGTTTATCGCGCTTATCATTCTGGCTCTCGTCGTCGGTGCCCTTGTTTTTACCGTTATGAAGAAAGTTAGTCACTCCGGTTCCGATAAGCCTGCTCCGGTTCCCGGTCCCCCTGGCGCCGTTGACCAAAAATATTCCACTGCACTCAAAACCGCGATGCAATTCTTCGATATTCAGAAATGTATTCATTCTTTTACGTTCTTTTACTTCAATATTTCACAATGTGGCTCTTTAATTATTTATTTCCCCTGACACATGGTATGCTAATGCCTATAATGATTAATTATGAATGACCTCTTTAACAATGTCATGTCATTCAGCTGGGAAGTTAGTTGACAACAAAATATCTTGGAGAGGGAATTCGGCTCTTAAGGATGGGAGCCAGGCGAAGTTGGATCTAACAAAAGGGATGTACGATGCTGGGGATAACATGAAGTTTGGTTTTCCCATGGCTTTTACAGCGACAGTGCTGTCGTGGTCCATTCTGGAATATGGAGATCAGATGGATCACGTTGGCCAGTTAGACGCGGCGCAAGGTTCGCTGAAGTGGATCACTGATTATCTCATCAATGCTCACCCTTCTGAGAATGTTCTCTATATTCAGGTTACTCTGTTTTGCAACTTTCGTTTCTTTGCAAGTTAGGTACTGTGAATGCATAAGTTTATTATCTTTTATTTCTTATAAGGACACGGACACTCTGATTTGTTGGAATGTTCTGTATAGTTAAACTATATGATTTTGACCTTAATCCATCGATCGTGCAAGAGATTTTACACAATCAGCGAATTATATGATGCCACCTGTTTGAAAAACAATTAAATGCTTTAGCAAGCAGTGTAATATATTTATTAGCTACGACAATTATGCAGCATATTGTTGTTTCCTTACACTGAAAATCTGTTACATTGACAGTTAATCAAATTTAAAATAAGATCTATGTTGTTGTTCTTCCTATTTTTAAGGTTATTGGTATGTTTTTGGTGTCTATCCCATGCCAGGCCATGAAGTTAGATAAGGGATTTTGTTCAGGGCAGGCTATTGATTTGAGATTTTCTAGACTCCATTTTTTTATTCTTTGTTATATGTGCATATGATGATTGAATAAGTATGATTACTCTTTTTCCTTTTTATGTTCAGCCACTTCAGCCTTTTTCTTTTGGTGTATTAGGACTATCGAGCCTTCAAGTTTAACAACCTATTTTTAGTTAAACCTTTTCTAACTTGTTCCATGTATTCAAATCATTGTGGCAGGTGGGTGATCCTGTTGCAGATCACAAGTGTTGGGAAAAACCAGAAGCCATGACTGAGGAACGACCACTTATACAAGTGAATGCATCTTGTCCTGGATCAGACGTTGCAGCTGAAACTGCAGCAGCCATGGCCTCAGCAGCTTTGGTCTTTAAAAAGACTGATCCTACATATTCAAGCACTCTCCTCAAGCATGCAAAACAGTTGTTTACTTTTGCTGACAAGAATAGAGGATCTTATAGTGAGAATATACCTGAAGTCCAGACATATTATAACTCCACTGGATATGGTGATGAGCTTTTATGGGCAGCTAGCTGGCTCTATCATGCTACGGGTGATGATTCTTACCTTCAGTTTGTGACTGGCCAAGATGGAGAAGACTATGCTCAATGGGGAAGCCCAACCTGGTTCAGTTGGGATAACAAGCTTGCTGGAACTCAGGTATTAAGAAAGGATAATGGTAGATGGTACAAACTTGTTTGCACAAAAACTGAATAACACACTTCTCAAGAGATTTCCACCAAGCCCCCTCTGTTTTGTTTTGTTTTTACTTTAATATTCAACCAATACTGTTCGAACATGTCAAATTTCACACAAAGAGTGTTCATACTGCACAGTAGAACGCATTAGGGAAAGCTCAATCTTTTTTCCAGTTTCCAATTTGAGATTTTATTAACTGAGGACAATCATTAGTGTTATGAGTGTTGCTATAGAGAATGGCTTTTTAAATTCTATTGCAACCTACTTACCTACACATCACATGGATAAGACAAAATGACCTATTGGCTTAAATTTCTGCCCTATGAACAGAGTTGAGCCCAAATCGAGAGTCTTGTGGCATTCTCGTGTTCAGGATCATGCTTCTTGTTATACTATTTATATTACAATACAAAGCTGACTTTTGCTATTCACATATATTTCCTTTAATAATTCTGCCTTCTTGGTGCAGGTTTTGTTATCTAGATTAAGCTTTTTTAAGGCAAAGGACATTTCGAATTCGTATAGCTCTGGGCTCCATAGTTACAGGAAAACTGCTGAGGCTGTAATGTGTGGTCTTCTTCCGGATTCTCCAACAGCCACAAAAAGCAGAACAGATGGTAACATTCTCCTTGAATGCTATATGATAGGATACTCACACTATTATTTTTCTTTTCTCCCTGCCACATACCATTTTTCACATCTTTACATCTTGTTAGTAAATGCCATGTGCCCAGTGCATAAGTCTTATACATAAGGGGGTCTAAAATGGATCAAATGTTTGCAACCTTACCCCTCATGAGCAGCCAGCTGTCTGCATTATTAGAACCCATTGTGGTTGTGAGGGTGCAGCAGTACAGTACTGCTTCCCCAAGTCTCAAGTCTCAACTGCTAGGAAATTTGAGTGTTTCTAATTAATTAAATTGAGTTGTAGACGGATATCAAATAATTGACATGTAGACTTTTTTTTTTTTGGTTGCCTGTGATGTTGGACTCAAGAAATACCGAATTTTGAATAAAGATAGAAATAATTTGTTTTTTCGGCCAGATTTGAGCACAGAGATAGGGATTCCCCCTAACACGGGTTTCTTCCTTACAAGGGGTTTCCTTCTTAAAAACACATGAAATAACAATTCGACACCGTAATTCCCTTTTGCAAGTCTCAACACAACTTTTATATCACTATAACTGTTGCACCATTATCTATAATTGCCTGATCCAAAATTATTATAAAAATAACTGCGTAATAACTTCGCAATACAGAATTGTAACTACCCAAGTTAGATTTTGATCTATCAATGACTCCTGCTACAGTAACAGCCTTGTCTTCAAGGCTGAAATAAGGAAACTGTTCTTTGCAGATTAACATTTGAATTTGGTTTCATCAATTCAACCCCTTTCAATTCTCCTTGTTCTCCCACATCATCATCTTCCCCCAAATAAGCACTCTTAACTTCCTTTTAAGACAACAATGAAGTGAGGCAAATGGTTGGCCACATGGAAAATAACCTTTTCCCCTCCTTTTATCATATTCTTGATAAGGTAAATGCCTAGTGCCCGTTTTTAACAACAAATTTCAAAATTACTACAAGCAAAACTTGCACCTGTTCCCAATGTATTTCCACCTGCTTTCACACTAAGAGAAGAAACAGAATTTGAACAGCCAAGTGATTAGACCTAGTGTTCTTATGTGAAAAATTGCCTCGTGTCGATCTGTAACTGCTCCACTTGAGGCAAATCACACCAGACATGAGGTTGAGAATTTCAATTTTTTTTCCTAAACTCAACATCATAATGTCACCAGATTTTCCTCAACATCATAAATTTTGTTTGATGCATGGCTGCTAATTGTTCACAAGGATTTTCAGTTCCACTTCTAGAAAACCTTTTCAACAATTGTACTTCTAAAACCTCCCATGTCATCTTTGCTAGTCTCTTCCTCAAATATCTAAACTAGTGTGTAGTAGTCTTTGGTTTAGTCTTGAATTTCAAAACTCTTTTCAGCATTGGCCGGCCATCCAGTTGAATCTTGCCTATGAAAACTGGGTAATTCCACTTTATGCACTGCCTTTTTAATTAAACACATCTGAATCCCCACCGTCAAGGCTGGATGAATGAGTGTTGAAATGCCCTTGATTATGTGGTTGACTAGTTCTAACCAGGTTAGAACTTCCTGCAGGGTATTCTACATTAATTGGCTCTTTTTGCTTAACCAAATCCTTCAACAATGGTAGAATGGTATACAAACTGTCAAGCCTTTCTCTCTTCTTCAAAGTCTCTGCGAACATCTTGGATTGCATCTCCCATTTCTCACATATATTCCTTGTGGTGAGAACTGAGAATGGGATCTTAGTATCTCTTCAGCATTCATCTCCTCCACATGCTTTTCTTATGCTTCCACTCTAAAGTCCATCCTCCTCAATGACATCCGACAGGAAGGTTGGACCAACTGTTGGACTCAAGAAATAAACATACTGATTTCTGAATAAAGATGGAAATAATCTGTTTTTTAGGCCAGATTTGAGTACAAACACAAGGTTTCTCCCTAACACATACAGGGTTTCCCTCTAATAAGGAGTTTCCTCTTTCAAAACATAGCAAATAAGCTTAATTCCCTTTTACATGTCTGTAACAACTTTTATATGGTTATAGTTGTCACACAAAAACCAATAACTCCCTAATATGAAATTAATATAAAAATAACTACCCAGTAACTTCTTAGTACAGAATTGTAACTTCTTAAATCAGGTTTTGGCCTATCATACATTACTCCTGGATGAAAATATTTTTTCAAATTTAA
Organism: Glycine tomentella; assembly: GCA_007407185.1. Lineage (NCBI taxonomy): Eukaryota > Viridiplantae > Streptophyta > Magnoliopsida > Fabales > Fabaceae > Glycine > Glycine tomentella. The sequence goes on along the minus strand of PYAF01000509.1, from coordinate 89,842 downwards.
ATGTTTGAAATTCATTTTAGAATTATATTTCTACTCATATATGTTCAATAATTTATTTATTTATTTTTTTTCTCTGATACAGATGGTCTTATATGGGTGAGTCAATGGAACTCTTTGCAACATCCTGTTGCATCTGCATTCTTAGCTGCTGTTTACAGTGACTATATGCTAACATCACAGACACCAAAACTAAAATGTGGTTCAGATTCCTTTACTCCATCAGATCTTCGAGACTTTGCTAAATCTCAGGTATGCACCCATTATTATTTGCACACAATATCTGCTTTGAGTGATCCGTGTTTAAATTGAAAAGCTATGTAATACTTTCAGGCTGATTACGTATTGGGCAAGAATCCTATGCATATGAGTTTTCTGGTGGGCTATGGAGATAAATACCCTCAATTTGTGCATCATAGGGGTGCCTCAATTCCTGCTGATGCAAAAACTGGCTGCAAGGATGGCTTCCAGTGGCTTGAGTCATCTGATCCTAATCCCAATGTAGCTACGGGAGCACTTGTTGGTGGACCCTTCTTAAATGAGACTTTCATTGATTCCAGGAACAATTCCATGCAAACAGAACCAAGTACGTACAACAGTGCTGTCATAGTTGGTCTCTTATCAAGTTTAGTCACCACATCTTCTGCCGTTCAATCCTTTACCTAAGCAGTAGCTTCCGATCCGTCCTCAGTTGCACTTGTTGACTTAGATTTATGTTTTTTGTTGCTTTATTCACTTCCCAATCCTGACAAATGAAGTGTTGTCAAAAGCTCGAAACATAATATTGTAACGATATGCTTTATTGTATGAGTGTAAACCCTGAGGTTTCGATAGGTTTATCGTGAATATGTACGAGTGTAGTTTGCTTTGGCATTATTAGCTCAGCAGGTGTGGAGCTATTTTGTTGTAGTATGTAGAGCAAATCTTTAAAATTTATTATTATTACTACCATTGCTTTTATTATTATCATCTTCATTAGGCTGTGATCACATTATTGATCTTTGGTTTCATTCTGTTGTACGAGCATTTTGTTTGACACAACCAACCCTCCACATGTACATTTTGTTGGCATCTACGACTACCTAGTACTAACGCTGGCACATGATCACTTGCCTACATGCAGTGTTCCTTTCTTCTGCCAAGATGACTTTACGAGGAAAGGATAACTTGCCTACTAGAGTTGGTTTAGTGGTGAGAGTTAGAGTAAATGCATGAGGACTTAAATTTAATTTTCATTACAGCCTTTGTAATAAATAAATAAATCAGACAAGTAAATATATTCAATAACAATATAGTAGAGTAACACCTACTGCATAAAAATGAAGAATCTTGGGTTAATGCTTTATTTGGTTTAAGAAATGTATTATAAAGTGTATTGCTAACTCTTTTCGTATAGTCAACAATCAATAGTCAATTTTATACAATGGGGAAAAGTGTATTGCATGGTTTTTCAACCCAATTAAATGATGAATTAGACAATGGCGTAAGATGGAGTTGAAGCCGACGTTTACATGGTGAATAATAGGTCAGGGGAGGGACTTGAGGTTGATGGAAAGAAAAAATTAAGCTAGTAGTGATTTGAATGCATAAAGGGAGAAGCAGACGGGAATGTTTACTTTTGGGCTCAACAGGAATTGTTGTGGCAGAAAGTTTCATGCCGAGACCCCAAAATTTGGAATTTCACCTAAGAAGTCCAAGTTTAAGTTCGTGATGGTCGCCAAACATTCAAAACGCCAATGATTTTGTTTCCTTTCACATAATTCCGAGGCTACGTACATACATGCTTTGTACTAATATATATCCGATCGTATGAATATTCCGAATGTCGACTCTGTTCGACGGTGAAACTTGTGTGAAACTAGCAAAAGGAACATGCGAAAACGGAAGCCGAAGTCCAAGTCCAAATACACATTAATTATTGAAAAGTAAGGAAAAAACTAATTAATGATTCAATTGCAAACCCGCTGTTGGTGGGACATCAATTAAATTCATTATGTCACTAGCTATAAGCTCGCTATTAGCACAACTTAAACAACACTTAATTAATGAATGTTATAATCACTTTCTTTTGGTTTCTCTTTAATCTTTTTGACCAGCATATATATAAAATAAAAAGGAAAGAGGGAAAGATCAATGCACACAATTAAAGACTATGAAGACATGATTCCCACCGGCACTGGACAATTTATCGACCAGGCTTATGCTTATCCAATACTCAAAAAGAGCAAAAGGAGAAAATGGGAAACTAAAAAAGTAATAAAAAGCTAGACCAAAAGGGTTTTTTTATTTCCTTTTCCATACACGTCCCCTTCCTTCCTAGAGTCCTAGTTCTGAATTCATACCGTTGCCATGCCCCCCTTTGTCGAATAAAGAAAGAATCACAACGTGACCAGTTCCCATTCATTCGATCTAGTAGCGAAACACCATGTCCACGTGGGCATGCACTCGTTGTGGTTCCTTGCCGCCAAGAAATTATTGCTTATTCTCATATCATTACAGTCATGAATTTATTCGTATTACATAATTGAGTCTTATAAACTAAAAAATTCAGTTATATATCTGATAGTCTAAAATCATGTAATGTTTTTAATTTTTTTTCATGTGGACCCTTTGTTCTTTATCTGCTAACGTCAATAGCTTATAGCTTAGGTCTATTGAAGACTCACCAGCCAACCTACTAAGCTGTGGCCTGTGGGGACACCCTCACTCCGTCACCACTTTATTTATCCTTCCGTTTTGTTCTTGTTTTGTACACGAGGCACCGTGTATGTTGTCCACTAGGTACGGTCAAGGACAGGTGTCCTTTGAGCCCTTCAGTTATTCAAGATCAACCAAATAACTTCGACCATGCTGCTCCAATTATGTTGCCCAAGTCTCCAAATGTCCCACGATACAAATAATGATGCAAGCTAGCTACCATGAATTACCCATGGTTTTTATTTTTTGACTGCAGAGGATCGTCGGTATACTTTTGTGTGTAGACTGTAGAGTTTGAATGTTCTTTTCAAAACTATCTATAGTTTGATTTTGACGGCATTCGATGCATTTTAAAACAAATTCAACTAAAATGGACACGAGGTACCAAATTTCAAATAGGACTACTTTTTTTAATTTGTTCCAAAACATTTAAGAATTGATAATTTGGTAAAACAAGAGAAGATGATTTTGGGGGTGACAATATGTCTATTTTTTTTTCCCTTCAAAACTTGGTCATAATTAAAATTTATTTTACCTTTCTTTAAAGATATATTACGTAAAATAAATCTTAAGTTCTCCTTTAATGTGTTGTCAATTAAATCATGTTTATTGGACATTTAAACAATATGATATATTCATAATATTTTAACTTCTTTTATCAACATAAGTATTGTATAATATACATATACTTATAAGTTATAACACAGAATAAGCACAAACCTAATATACTTACTATCATTGATGTATATGATGTTTTTGTAATAATACATAATTAAATCATTTTTTAAAATTAAATTAGTAATCAAACTGTTAATAGAGATTTTTGGGGGAGCGCGGACCCACCCTTGAATCTGCCGTTGCCTATAATTCCCATTTCCCTCGATCATATATAGATAATAGGATCCCCTTTAGAAAGAAAAGAAATTTTTTTTTGCCCCAACGTAATAGTTTGTTTTATCATGTGAAGAGGAGGGCAAACAAAAACTTCATATACATTCTTGAAACTATTGGTAACTGTGGTTGGGTTATCCTGATTTATCCATTAAATGTGGTCAAATTGTGTGGGTTCCACCTATCGGTGACCATAAGGTTGGTTAGAATAAGACTCAGAAAGTGTCTTTGTTTTTTTCCTCATCGAGTAGTTAGCAAAAAAAAGAAGGAAAAGAATAGGGCCCCGTCCCCGAACCCACATATGAAAAATAACCGGCACGATAACAGTCATTATAGATAGATAGATAGATACCGATGGAACCTCATCATGTGGTTCATGTCAACATTCCAACCAATTTTATTTAGTTCTATTTCTGTCAAATTTCAACGTGTCATCATTGTTGTCCATCCACATCAATTCTTTCCATTAAGAGCTGTATTCAACAACTGATTATTTTTTATTTGAAACTTATAGCATTACAAATCACCGACACGATAGAAAATTAATGCATGGTATATTACTGTAAATATTATCTTCGATCTATCATCCAGGTCAAATTCTAATGCACAATTAGTTCGTAACTCTAATTAAAATACATATAGTCTCAGCCATGAAAGCCAATCAACAAAGAAATTACATAGTGAATATCTTGAACTTGAACCTTAGAAATTACAAATGATTAGATCCACAGCTAAACTAAAAACGACTGTGGTCGCCCTATTCTGTGGAGCTTGATTACAACTACATCATGGGTTGAGTTGAGTTGTTTTTGGTTGAGGTTATATTATACTTAGTTATACGCTAAATCTAGGGTCCTTCATCCTTGATGGTGCATTAGTGAGCTTGTAGAAGATTAATATTATTTGGTTAGTCAACGGGAAATATCTGACTTTGCAGTGTTAACTAACTGTTGCTCCATCTCCCAACTTAGCTTGGGGGCAACGCCAAAATGCTCGGGGACATATTCCTGTTCAAAGTGGAAAATCAACGGTTCAGATAATTGGACCCACCACGTTGTCCCACGTGTGTACATATAATAGGGTGTATAAGTGATTGGAATGTACCGTAAGATGATTATTATTATTATTATTATTATTATTATTATTATTATTATTATTATTATTATTATTATAAGAATTATGTACCTCAAGTTTGCACATGAGATCTTGGGCAGTGTGGGCAGAAACAATAATGTGACGGGCAGCTGGTGTTACGAAACCTTCGTCCACAGCTTTGTCCATGAATGCCAGCAGCGAGTTGTAGTACCCATCCACGTTCAACAACCCCACCTGCAACCAATTGTGTCCCATCACTTTTCTTTCTTTTTTTTTTTTTTTTCATTATAGGACTATATATTATCGTGTGCCTTAAAAATAAAACTAAAAATTACTACTAATGATTATTTTCTTATTAAGAATTTTTCACTTTAACTCTTTAACCAATATTGTTTGATCATTAGTCAGCATTTCAACTTCTAAAAATAATCATTGATCAACTTCTTCTATCCTTTGAATCGTAAACACCATGATTATGTCTTTTTCTTTGACTTCCTCAAACAAAAGAATTTTCGCTAATAATGTCTATTTATCAGTAATTAATAAACGAATAATTTCTTTTTAAAAAATAGTTGATTAAAAAGAAAAGGAGTTTTTTGGTTTTCGAAATCTTACAGGTTTATCATGGATACCTAGTTGAGCCCATGTGATAATTTCCAGTAGTTCTTCAAGGGTGCCATATCCACCTATGGGGATATAAATTAGCAACGAGTTATTACTACTGCCATGACAATACAATAGTGGCACATTAAAAAAAAAAAAACAATTCTTAAATAAGAATTTCATGGGAGTCACCGCCAGAAGAATAACATACGGTTGACAGTTACAGATACAGTTATATGGGGAAACGTTTTTGATTTCGCAACGAATGTCAACAAAGGATGAAAACTGAAGATGGGCGTATTTAGATACGCAGACTTTTTTCTTTTTCTTTTTTTCACAAGCACATGTACCAAAAAACAACTGTTTGAAAAGTTTTCATTCTATAATATTGATGTAGTATTTGTTAAAATTATTGGTATACAAAATTTACATGGAAATAAAAATAATTGAAATGGGGTGAAAGAAATAATTAGAGAGGTGACGTTAGTTAAGAATGTTACTATTTGGAAAGCAATAATAACATCTCGTTATCCAAATACAAACGCATACAAATACAAGTTGGAGAAGAGAGAATTTATAAAAAAGAGAAAGAGGAGAATATGATATGATATTGATGGGGAAAGAACAAGAAACAGAAACCTGGCAGTGCAATAAATGCATCGGCTTGTCGGGCCATTTCGGCTTTGCGTTGGTGCATGCCCGATACAGCTCTCACTTCTCCAACACTCTCTCCAGTGATCTAAACACATCAATTAATTCAACTTAGGGTGTTGTTAATAAGTGTTCTAATATATTACAAAAATCATAAAAAAATTATAAACAACACTATTAAACATATCATAATTATCAAAAAAATCAAAAAATATTTAAGTATTGTACCTCTCTTGCATTAAGAGTTTTTGGAATCACCCTGTACCAGCAAGAAGATTCATGAGCATAAATACAGGAAGAAAGAGACAGAAGAAGGGAGCGGTGAGTTACCCTAACACGTGGCGTCCACCATCATACACAACTTGTGAGATTAGACCCATTAACCCTATGCTTCCCCCTCCATAAACCAAGTCAATGTTCCTCTCCACCTACATACATATATCATGCATTATTTTTTATTTTTTTTTAAATTCACTTAATGTCAAAATAAACTATAGCCTTCAATCAACCATTTGTTTTCGGTATCATGGCTTTAAATGGCTAGCTATCATAGTTTTGATTGCAATTTTGTCACGATCTTTAATATTACAAACAAATAAAGCTAATAAAATCGTAATTATTGTTGCAATAAGTTTAAAAAAAACCTTTAAGGTGCAGCAATAATTATAGTTACAACCACAATTTAAAATTATGTTTAGTAGTACCAGTATTTGCCAACTGAGAATTAAAAATTAATTCTTTAGAGTATTAAAATCTATTCAAGGAACCGATCAAGTTCTGTTAATGTAACCCTGATTTATTATATATGTATCCTAATAATATGAAGAGAGAGAAAAACACCAAAAGCGTTTGATATATATATATATATACTTGCCAGTTGTTTTCCGAGCTGAATAGCAGCGAGCTGGTAGCTAGGGTTTTTGCCAGGGCTGCTACCACAGTAGACACAGATGCGTCTGAACCTAGACTTGATGGTGGGTTGTTGGTGTTGAGTTTCCATAAGAGCTAGAGAGTTGAGTTGAAGGAAGAGAGAGTAGCTAGAAGAATATATACAGGCGAACGTGTATGTTGTGTTGTGCAAAGGAAAGACGGAACAAGGAAATAAGGAGTCAGCAATCACTTTGAACCCAAAAGTGAGGGGGAATGAGAATTGGGATGCATTGGTTCTCTTTATATATAGTGAGTGTGTCTCATAAATAAATATGAGAATGAGTGTGCCATGCCACCCACACATGACATGATAATATTTCGCATGTCATATCAATTTCCCCATCACATCTCACATCTCTCTTCTCCTCTCTCCTCTCGTCTCGTGACATATTCTTCCTTGAATCTGATTGACACTCCCCTATCCTTTTGTTTTCCTTTTCCTTTTCTAGTTCTCCGTATATTCCTCTTTCCACATGTATATATTTAGTGTTTAAATTAGAAATGTGGTTTAAATTTATTCTAGAGTTATCAAATTGTATAATGAATGCGCGTAATAGATATTTTTTTAATCTACTTGTTCTAAAAAATTGTAACAAATTTTAAAAAAATAGAATTCCACGCTTTCATGATAATATACTAAATTATATAAACAACTGGCCTTTCGAGCTTAAAGGTACAACAATGTCAGTACGTGACATGTAGGCTAACTAGCTTAATTATTATTTTTTCTTGATTAGAAATAACATTATTTTTTAATTTACTAGATTAGAGATTTGTTCCGTTCGGGAAAAATGGATGTGTTTCCAACGGAGAATCGTCGGAATTTTGCTATGGGATCGAACTCTCTCTCTCCTGAAGATGTCTATGGTGAAAGAACACCTCAGGGAAGAAGATCACACTTGCAGGGAGAAACACCACAATTTGGACGTGGGGTGTGTGCAAGGTGTGTATTGAAAGAGAGAGTCAGAGAAGTGTGTGTACCTTTCACCCAGTGGGGGCTGTATTTATATTGCAACTTATGGGCCTTGGCCGTGGCTTGTAGATAATCTATATAAAAAGATAATCGCAGAGGATAATGAATAATTATCTTGAATGGAAATTATCACGTTGATCGCGGTCGTACGCAACCAAATTAATTTGATTTAATGTAGTACTAGGAAAGTGACTCCTAGGTCGTCTCTCAAGGATCAATTGCCGATGTTTAAGGGATTGAAAACGTGTTGGGGGGTTTTTGAAGGAATTTGGCAGAATATATAAAATTAAACAGAAATAATAATTAATTGCAATGATTAAAAACAAGTCAGACCCTTAGGACAGATTGCGCCTCTAATTTCCTTGGTTCACGAAAGATAAATTGTTCTACTTAATTCTTATCAGTCCAGATTAATCAACTA
>PYAF01000509.1:37088-81484 GCA_007407185.1 Glycine tomentella | reverse complement strand
TATCGCCTCCTTCTCCCATTCCTGCTCCCCCTATGATGACGTTGCATTCGAACTCGGGCTCAGAGAATTCTTCGTCCTTCTTGCTCGTCTTGTCCTCTCGTTGCTCACTCTCATGCTGGGCTTTTCTCTTGCCGTGGTGCCCTTGAGTCCGGATTACGTACTGCCGTAGTTTGCCTTCTCGTACAAATTTTTCTATTGCATCTTGGAGCTCCCAGCACTGGTCGGTCGTATGGCCCGGTCCATTGTGAAAATCACAATACCGGGAATAGTCCAATCCTCCTCTCCTTACTATTGGAGGAGGTCGGTTGACTTTCCTCATGTCGGTGAAGGCGACCTCCTTCCATATTTGGCCACGCGGGACGGTCAACGGAGCGTAATTGTGATATTTCAACTCGTACCCCCCGGGCCTGGAGTGAGGGTCGGGACTGCTCCGTGGTGGTCGGCCTGCTGGGGCATTTGCTGGATGTCGGTTGGACGGTCCGACCTGGGGATTCTTCTGTCGTCGGTTCCAAGGCGAGGAAGGTTCTTTGTTTTCTCCTGGTGCCGAGTTTGCGATCTCCATTTGTTCTAACTCCAAATATTTTTTAGCTCGGATCCTGAACTCATTCAGGGATTTGACCGGGTCCTTGTAGATCGATTTGGCGAGGCGGGACGTTCCATTGAGCCCGGCGGAAATGAGATGGACGTGTACTTTCTCCTCCAGGCCTTGTACTTGTAGCGCGGCTTCCTTGAACCGATCCAGGTAACTTTGCAATGTTTCTTCGGGCTGCTGGCATATCTTGCCTAGAGTGAATTCCGACTTCGGCTGTTTCTTACTGGTCGCAAAATTCAGCAAGAACTTCTGGCCGAAATCTTCAAAGTTGTGAATGGACCTCGGTGGCAGGGAGTGGAACCAGGTCTGGGCCGCTCCGGTGAGAGTGGTAGCAAAAACACGTGAGATGATGGGCTCATCGATGCCTCTCACACACATCTGCATGTCAAATTCGTCAATGTGGACCTGTGGGTCCTGACTTCCATCATACTTGGACAGGAATGACCCGTCGAAGTCCTCCAAGGACTGAGCGTTAACTATTTGGTCGATGAACGGGCTATTGTTTTGATGACCCCGGCGGTACTTTCTTCGATATGTGCCATCGCCTTGATCGGGTCGGCGGATGGCCTCTATTGGCCCCCTTGCAGCGCGTTCTGTTATCGTAGTCGAGACAGCACGGAATGCCCCTTGCTGAGGACATGATCTTCGCTCCTGGTCGAAATGGTACGTCGGTTCCCTATTGTCGGTCTCGGCAGCTCGGGTCGGTGTTTCGGGCCTTTGTCTTCTTGCATTATGCTCCTGGTGGTCGGTATTTTGCCGACGTTCTTCCGCTCTTCTCTTGTTACTGCGTTCTTCCAACTGGGCGATGAGATGCTGCATGTCTTCTTGCCGCTGAAGCTCATACCGTTTCTCCAGATTCTCCATCCGGGCCAACAAAGATTGTAAAGCGTTTTGGATAAAACGCTGGGAGGTCTCTGGGTCGTCTTGTGCTGCTGATGATGTATTGGTCGGCACACACGCTGCTGATCTCGTACGGGAGGAATTTGTGTGGGATAATGCATCTTCCACCACCACATTCTCCGGATTCGGATTCCTGGGTGGTTCTTCACGTCGAACGATCTGATTTCTTCTAGTATTAGCCATTGATAGTTGGTGGGATTCGAAATTTATCGTTCCCACAGACGGCGCCAATGTTCCGTTCGGGAAAAACGGATGTGTTTCCAACGGAGAATCGTCGGAATTTTGCTATGGGATCGAACTCTCTCTCTCCTGAAGATGTCTATGGTGGAAGAACACCTCAGGGAAGAAGATCACACTTGCAGGGAGAAACACCACAATTTGGACGTGGGGTGTGTGCAAGGTGTGTATTGAAAGAGAGAGTCAGAGAAGTGTGTGTGTACCTTTCACCCAATGGGGGCTGTATTTATATTGCAACTTATGGGCCTTGGCCGTGGCTTGTAGATAATCTATATAAAAAGATAATCGCAGAGGATAATGAATAATTATCTTGAATGGAAATTATCACGTACCTGGTAGATAAGATCTGATTGACTTCCAAGTATTTGAGTTGATAGGATAATATATTCTGATGATTATCTTGTTGCCGTTGATAACAGATTTGACGGAGATTTAGATATTTGAATTACTAGGATAAAAGATAGGATATTTCTTATCCGTAACAAGATTAATTATATTTTCCATACATGTTATTATTGATCTAATAAAATTTTGTAAAAAAAAATAATATATAAATCCTTCCATTAAATAAATTATTCTTTCCAGCATGTTAACACAATGGAGTATTGTTCCATTAAGTTAAACTTATGGTTAGTTAACTTCGTTAATTTTTTTTTTTTTTTGTGTGTGTCTGTGTGGAAGCTAGCTTTATTTAGCTAATAACACATATACAAGAATTCATAGTTTTTATATTTGAATTTTAGATCCTAGTAATTATAAATTTAAGTTCTTGTTGAGATAATACAAGTATGCTATCCACACCACCTCACTTGGTATACCTGGACTTAGCAGTTCATGTTATAATATCTCTTCTCAACAAAAATCATATTGGTAAGGCTGTAATCGTTTCAAACTTTTTTTTTCTGTTATAATGATTTCAAACTTCATAAAGTTCATATCATGCACGGATGCACTGTACCTAGAAAAAACTTCATATTGCTATTGTAGTTTCTTTACGGTTCTCATGTATTCGTACTATTAAACAGCTATGCAGTTCAGTGACCCAAAATAATTGTCCTTCTCTAGGATTTTCCAAAAAAAAGTAACGGGGACATGATCTTAACAAGGTTAACGATTTTATTAAAAAAATATCACGGTTCAAGCTTAACACATAACTCAGATTTTTTTATATTAAAAAATATTATATATAGAATAATGGGAGAAATGAAAATTGAAAAAGAAATGACAATTAGTTTAATTTAAGAGACACAAGACTATTAAATATGCGGGTAAATTTTTCTGTTTTTATTTGCTGGTACAGCACATTGTCAATTGTTTCGACTTTCAAAACCTTCATCGTGTTAAAAAATATAAAATAAAAGTCCCAGGACTTGGGAGTTATATAGGCACAGGTGAATGTCACGTGGTGAAATCTTAGATGTTTGTCTGTCCGGCCCGTGATTCGTGAATTACTTTTACTTGTTGAAAAAAATAAATGCAAAGGAAATCCGACGTTATGCATGAATATATATAATTTAACTCTTACAATGATTTATTAAAAATAGAATTTTAATGCTGTCAATTAAAAAACTAATAGAGAGGATTGGTAGTTGGGAATCCATAGAAAGTTCATTTTATGAAATCTGTGTAAATGTTATAATTTTTTGTATTGATTTAATGTAATTTTACTGTAACAACCAAAAAATATATTGCATTTGCAGTTTGCAACAATTTACAGTGATTTTTATTGTATTTACAATTATTTATTTTTAACCAAATAAATCATTAATTTTTTTATTAACATCTTTAGTTTCATATTACTGTAAAAAAAAAAAACTATAGTTTTATAGCTTGTCTAAACTACAAAATATTTTATTTCATTCGTACTAGTTTGTTTTCACACTTATTAACTTTTATTCAAAATATTTTGCCTTGTTTATTAATTAAATTAATAATTAGGGGAAAACTATAAAATTTAATTAAATAAAAATGAAAATAAATATATTATATTGATGGTAAACATCCTCCTAAATTCTTTATTGATGAGTGGATTTTTTTTTTATGGACCTACTGAAAAGATATCTGATAATTATAACTTTTTTTGTCAGAATGATAGTAACAGCTGTAGCGGTTGTTACATGTAATACAGTACCAAGCTACCGGGCCTGCCCGATTTGCCTATCAATCACCATTACAATAATAATGCATAAAAGGGACATTTCGTAAAAAAATAAAATATTAAATCAAATTCATATTAAATAAACTCAAAATGGTCTAAAAGGTGTGTACTCTTTTCTATTTCATATTATTGATTGTTTATTTGAGAGTTCTTATTTATCTCAAAGTAATTATTTTTAAAAAAATTAGCAAATATTAATTATTTTTTAATAGTATCTTTATTTATGGCTATATCATATAAATATTTAAATAATTTATAATTATATTAGATTTAGTAAAGATATTTAATCAGATATATTTATTTTATTATCATAATTTATGTAATTAATATTTTAAAAAAGTGTTTATTACTTTAAAAGATAAATAATGAGAGAAAGGAGTATATGGTTTTCAATGAAAGAGATAGAAGAACTGCATTTTTTTTTGTGTATGGAAAATTCGAAATCCTATCCTGTCTCTAAGAATTTTGAAAATATAGGCATGTTAAAACATTTTTAAATGAAAAAATATGAAATTATATTGATATAATTTTGATAATTATTATATCATTTTATAAGTTTTAGTTGAATAATATTTTTTTAAAATTAATTGTTGAATTGAAAGTTTCTTTAACATAAATTTATTAATCTGAAATTATTTATAATCTTATTTATATAGATTAAAAATAACTTAATATAAATATTTTAAAATATATTAAAATATGAATCATTTGATTATCTTATTATTATTTAATTTTAAAAAAATTTAACATAAATGATCTTGATAATATATAGACATAATTTATTGATTGAATCAATAAATATTATATTATATATTAAATTATCAAAATAATATAATAATTATTAAAATTATATTAATATAATTTTCTTTTTTAAATGATATTTTGTATTTTCATATCCAATCTCATTAATTATCATCGTGTACTTAATTTTGTCAATCACGGAAACAAAAGGTGGCAGTACATTGAAGTTTCAAGAACAACTAAACAGTGGCATGTATAGTCTTTGTCAAGGCTCTCCACTGCTCAAATCAGATACGTTGCTAATTCAACCTATTTATGTACCTGTCATTTTCCAACTTGAGGATGAAAGAATGTTTTAGTAATATTCCATTACCATTTTACATTTTTTTATTTTTATTCTAGCCAAGGGGAGGAGGTTTATTATTATTATTATTATTATTATTATTATTATTATTATTATTATTCATTTTTGGTCATTAGGAGCCTACCGACTTTACTATTACACAATAGTCACTCATCTCTCATCTCTCATCTCTCATTCCCATTTGCTTTTCCTTAAAATTGGTTTCATATTTGATTTCTTTCCTCTAAGCTCAGCAAGCTGGCTGGTATTTATGATTTAGTCTGAATGAGTTAGAGAGCAGGACCTTGGTTTCATTTTCAATATCCGTGAAAAAAGTCGCAAAACCTTTTTTACTTTTAGCCTTCTAATATATATATATATATATATATATATATATATATATATATATATATATTAAAATTAACCCTTTTTAAAAGATTCTTCCTTTGAAATAAAATGAACCGTAATTTCAGATTATTGATGTTCATATTAGAGAACATTTCCGGAAAAATTCTAAAGTCCAACACGAACTCTAAGAATTTTTAACGAGCTAAACCACCATGTATGATTCGGCTTGATATGGAGTGATCCTGCCTATTTAACAAGTGTCCACTAACAATTCTTACCTTTTTTTAGGAAGAGGCGGAGAGGATGTTAATAATATCTTAGTTATATGCCGGAAAGTGTAGTGTCAATAATACATAAGTTAGATGTGGTAAGAAATTATTTATTTATTTGAATGGCAGATGTGGGAAAAATTTATATATAATTGCATTATATTGAGTATATATCTCCTTATGGTCTTAGGTCCCTCTAACTCAGGGGGTAAATAAGTTAACCAATTCATTCATGGATTATTTGAAATCAACTTGTTAAATGTTTAATTAATGAAGTTCATTAGTTTAATTAAATAAGTAAATTTAAATTTGAGATTAGTCTTATAATGTACAGAGGTAAGAAAGAAAAGAAAAGGAACGAAAATGAGACGAAATAATAAAATTGGGTGTGTTTGATTGAGATAAAAAAAATTGTAAAAGTTTAATTAAAATGTGTGTGGTACCCATTAAAATATTTACAATAATTGACTAGTTATTTACGTTATACTTGAATATATATGGTCTAAAAATTGACATTATAAATGAATATGTTTGATTATTTCAAAATGAAAAATGTTTGATAGTTAGACACTATGTGTTATCCAATATGTAGAAGAGAAAAATATAAGTAAAGATAGTATCTTTCAAAAAACTACAAAAAAAAAAAAACACTAAAGGGTATTTAAGTAAAGAAGAAAGAATGCAAAAAGCTATTGCCAAATTCTTACTTGATTGGTCATCACTGGTTTGATTATATTCTTAGTTAGACGATCCAATTTACCTTTTAAAATTTATTAGTGTTATACTTTAATTTTCTCAGTGTTATAAATTTTAGTTAGCATAATTTATAAATTTTAGTTAGCATTATTATTATTATTATTATTATTATTATTATTATTATTATTATTATTATTATTATTATTATTATTATTATTATATATAACTGCGTAAGAAGTCAGAAGAGTGTGAACACCAAGCGTATTGATAAATCGATAAGGGATCATTCTAACTTAATCAATGATATAATAAGTATATAAACCTGTTACCATTAACAACATCATTCTCAAAATCAGAATTGATGATTAATAAAGAATAGCCAAAATGAGCCCAAAAACTCATATCGTCTTTTTAGTCTCCAGATTGCAAGGCATGGATTAAGTGGTAGTTAAATGATGTGATGCAACTATCTAAAGTACAAATTGACGCCATCATCAGCTTCACTATATAATCATATATTTTTTTGGTGTGTAAAAAAAATATTAAAAAAAAAAATCACATGCCTAAGAGATTAGGATTTAGTGCTACTTGAATTCATTAGTTATTATTATTATAGACAGAAAGAAAGACATGAATGTCTATTAACATTTTTTATATTTGTGAATTAAATTTGTTCAATATGACTTTTTTATGAGTTGTTGAATATGTAATTGGTGTATTTTTTCTTTTTATCAATATAACTTAATCCATGGAATTAATGATTAGTTTTTATTAATAGAAAGGATCAAAACTACTATCTTTTCCATTTTTTTTAATCATCAAACTAACCTTATATTTACTCAATAAATTTATATTAACTCAATGAATTGAATTAAATTTCTTATAAATCATGATAAAGAAAAAGGTTATAATAACAATTAAAGTGTTACCAATTTTAAATTTTTTTAGTAAAAAAAATTAAAAATAAAAAAGATTTTTTTATATTATTATTATTATTATAATTATAATGGCTACCCAGAGGAGCTGGTTTGCAACCTCATAACGCCGCGTGGGGACATAACTCCAAATATTTTCGGTTTGGAATCCCAATTCCACGCACAACACAAGGACGCCAAGCCTTTGTCTTCTACTTCTCTTCCTTTGTTGAATATTTCCTAGAATCCTTGATGCCAAATGTGAACCCGTCTCTCTGATCAGTTACAAGATCAAAGGCACCAATTTGTCTCTTTTGAATGAATCACATCATAAAATATTATTCCCCTTTTTCTTTTTCTAGAATAATTAAAATAAGAATAGGAATGAATCTTCCATGCTTCAATTCAAACATCATATGCAATCCAGTGCTTTCCAAAAGTCTTATCTGACTTGCTTGGTTCTTGTCTTAGCTTTAGGCTTTGCTGCATAATGTAAACTCAACTTGTGTTTCTTTATACATTTTTTTATAAAAAAAAATATACTCAACAAATTCAAAAATGATTTTGAAGCTGTTAATAGCGTGTTTAATGAGCCTAAATTATGGCAAAGGCTTCCGTCCTTCAATATAATATATGTTTTTTAAGTATTAATAAGTGCTATGATGAATATGATTTCCCCCCTTAATTATAGTGTGAGCCTGCTGTCTCTAAAAGGCATGCACATCTATGCTTCGCAAAATTGAACAGGAACGAGAACGTGCCCTCTTTCTTTGGCTCTTCACACGCATTCCTTTCACAACTCGTGGCTATGTTTATTTAATTCAGGGGGATATTATTATATAAATATATATAATAATAATTGAATGTTTGAACTTGGAATTGTTTATTGCTGTTCGTTCACAATGAGAATTGCGCTGTGTGTGGTCCTTTCACTATGGCTTGCTTATATTTATATATATACTTACAATCCTGAAAACGTGGATTGCGAAAGAAATTATATAATTACTCTTAATTAGGAAGAGACATTTCCATGTTTAATTTGATCCTAAAGAAAAGCCAAGTTAATGATATTTTCGTAACATTACTGGGCAAGGGACGACATGAAATTTCAATTTTTTTGTATTAATTAATATCTTTGGTGGCTTTTCATGGGCCGTCATCTTGTGGCTCTGGGTAGAATTCACCGATGGTTGAAAACCAGAGCAGCGCAATGTGGGTGAGGAAAGAACCACTTGGCACGCATAGCGTTAAGAATGATGTTTTTGTAAAAATAAAGGATAAAAACAATTATTTTAAAGATCTATGAACACATTTGTCTCCATGAGAGTTATAAACAACACAAAAGGTTGGACATTTTTTCTTCTAACCCAATAGAGTTCCTTCCAGAAGAGAACTCAAATTTGTTTGATTGCATACAAATGCCAACTACATGGACCACCAAGTCTGTGGTCTAACTAACTTGAAATTATTTTAACTTAATATATGATTTTGAATTTGAGTTCTGCACATATACATGCATTAAATATTTAAAGGAATAATTTTGACACTGATGATAATTTTACTTACTTTGAACAATTTTTTTTTTAAGAATTAGATTAAGAACTACGCTAAATTTTAAGAATTTTCTTCAACAAGAATATTTTTAAGAACTTTTCTTTATCTCTAACAATATTTATGGTGTATACTAAAAAAAAGTGTTATAGACTTATAGTCATTTTAGTTTTTTATTTTTTCTTCTTCTAAATTTTAGTTAGTCAGTCTTATGTCTTTTAAAAAAATACTATCATTCACTTCAATATTTATATATACGTTAAAAAAATTAGATAGAAAAGGATTAATTAGTTTGGATGACTTATTATAAATTATACCAATATTGATAATGTCTGGAATTAATTTGAAAAGTTTTCTACTATTAATTGTACATTACTCAATGAATTTAAATATTCCAGCAATTATATAACACGTCAAACTCATTAAACAGTATGGTAATGCATCATTAAATGTAAGTACACATTCTTGTACTTTATCCATTAAAATCATATTCCACAAATTTTGGTTTTAATTTTTTAACAAAATACAAACACAATGCTCTAAGCTTTAGACACTGCAGGCTAGAGGACTCAATAGTTACCAGGATTCTTTCAACAACAATTTCCTATATCGTATCAAATTTAGCGTATAACGTACCACGGTTCTCTATCGTAATAATAACACAAATTAAACATGAGGAACTATATACGTACGTATATGAACGGCATACTCCGTACAAAGTTCGTATATAAACTATATATCTGAATTTTAAGACAAGGGGCCTCTAATTCTGCCAACACCCGACACATACAACCTGTGACCTCTGACTGCGATACATTCGTGTGCTTGATTGCTTTGCAATCATATATTATACACTTGTTGCTCACTTTCACTTCCCAATCCCCATCACCGACTGTTTAATAACGCGTTCACTTGTCTAGCACATGTTTGAAACTTGGAAGTTTGAATAACACATATTCATCATTCACTTTGAATATCCTAGCTCACTGCATGCCATTGAGATGATTGGATTCGAAAACAATGTGTCGGTGATGGCCGATCAGTCATTGCACTTGTATGCACCAAGATTATATTTTTAGTACAACGGTAATAACAAAGTTAAACTTACACTTTTACATAAATTATCCTAACTTTTTTATTATTAGTTCAATCCTAATGATGACTTAATTGTTTGCAGTAGCAATGCTGTCATTATTTATTCACTAATTTGCTGCATAAGCTACGATGTCATTATTTATTTACTAGCTATATATCTAGAACTTCTGCATAAGCTACGAGTGCCAATTCTTCTAACTACCAAGTACCAACACATTAGTATGACATGAACGGGCATATGAAAAATGGTGATAGCTAGTATGAAGAGATTTAAGAAGGGTAAAAGTGAAATCGAAAACGAGACTGCTAACGTGCTGTTGATCCGGCAAATATGGTCTACTTTGCTCAGAAAGAAAAGGTACTGGTGCATATGTTAGCATGTTTTTTATTCGATCCAACATCTTGATAAAGACATTTGTTTGGATGTGAATCCAAATCCATTCAAAACTCAATAACATATAACTTTTAGTAATATGTATAATGGAATTATTAAAATTTAAAAATATCTAAAATCAAGATTAATATATATTTTTAAATAATTATTAATATAAATACATTTTATAGAAAATAATAACAATCAATTAAAAGTATTATTTTTAAAAAAAAAATTGTACATAAATTTGTGCTTTAACTTTCAACGTTGGTCTCATGTTCTTTCTAAAAAGAAAGTTTTATTAATTTATTTTAGAAAAAATAATGTGGATCTAAATAATGTGTTCGCGTGTGAAATTTAAAATGAAATTTACTAAGCCTAAATACAAGAAAATATGTTTAATAAAATTGAATAAATACTTGTAGGCTATGAAAATAAATAATTGAAATTAAATTTAAAAAAATTAGAGGAGTGTGATATTAAATTTATTAATTGAGGGTTGAATTAAAAATAATAAAATAATTAAGTGCAAGATTGTATGTTCATTTTCTTTTTTCCTTTTCCTTCTTTTTTGGGCTGAACCGCATAGGAGTTGAGTAGCCTCTTATTATAACCCAACCTGCTCATAAATTTGTTGGAGATGGGCTGGTGTATTTGTTTTTCCCCCTCTAATATGCCATGCAGCCCAAAACCCATGGCCACAGTACCACAAGTAGGTAGGATCTAATGGCTAACATTTTGTTCTCCTCTAACCTAAGTAGTATTTCACTGACGTTGTTTGGTTGTGATGAATGGAGGGAAGTGGAGAAAAAGGAATGAAAATAGAGATGATATAAGAAATATTGTGTGTTTAGAAATAAAAAAAGGCGTGTGTCCCATACTTTTTTCTCATAAACCAGTCAGTGCAGACCGTATTCTGTCAAACACAATTAATTATCAATCCTTCATAATCAATTGTCAAAAAATGTATATGTAAAATCATTTATTTTCCAAAAATAATGGACTATCAATGGTTCATAATCGATTATTAATCTTAATTTTTTATTTCTCTTAAAACAAAGAGTTAATTTCTACTCCCCTTTAAACTTATAACAATAATGAAAATACATACTTTACACTTAGGTGGCCCTCTCAAAATAATACACTAAAAATGCATTTTTAATTCAAAGATAAAATTTTCACAATTGACTCCCTATTTTTTATGGTTAGAAATATCTCCAAGATTTTCTCTATTTTCCTCTCACTATTTTTCTCTATTTGGAAACGCAATTAATGTAATGTGGTGGGTGCAAGTAGCACGGCAGGGGAATTGGTGGAACACTATCTGGGATGGGGAGCATGAAATAGTGTTTACAAAATCCAGTGGTGTACCAACTTGGTTCTCACTTTGATTCATGTACTGTGACCATATCAAGTTCGCCTGAGGGAATGGAATGGGGTGCTGGAAGTAATTATTGGAGGTGGCTGTTGCTTCCTGCATTTTTCCGTCATGGAAAGTTCCTAATGGGTTAATACAAACGATGGCCCATGAGTTGTGATTCACTGGCATCCCAGAAAAACACAGCCCATGTTGTATAATGTTTGATCTACTTGCTACGTAGTTTTGCATGTTACTGTGGGCCAAAAAAAAAAGTTTTGCAACTTGATAAAATAATATATGAGAAAAAGGCAGAGAAACAAAATGAAAAAGAATTAGACTATTTTAAAAGTGATCGATATAGTTTAGAGAAAAAAAATACATTTACAATTTTTTATTTAAAAATTAATAGAATAAATGTTAATAACTTCATAGGTTGTTATATATAGGTAGATTGATAGATAGATTTTAAGATTAATTTTTATTTTTTTTAAAAAATATAATTGTGCTATTCATCTTTAAAAGTACACTTATATGAAGTGGGATTTTTTTAGTTTGAAGAGTAGAAGTGTTTTTTAATGTAACAAAACATATGGTTGGGGCACATATGGGAGAGTTCTCTATGCGTTCCGCCTTTCCCACGCAAGGGTAATTTTGTAAACGTATCACTTTCTACCATCTTTCTTCGATAAGCCACTCAGTTTTAGGTGGAAAATTATTTGGGTGGATCCCACATGTTTTGTAGCAAATTTACTGTTATTTTATTCTCCAACGAATGGTAAAAATAAAAACTTTATTTGCTTTTCTTCTTAACCCCCACTTTCTTGGCCTATCTTTCCATGGAGATGAACATGCCCTAAATTGTACGTAGTTTTTTAGAAAACTCAATAAAGTGAAAAATCTAAAAGGATATTTTGAGTGTAGGGGGCTGGTACTGTCCGTATTTCTATTGTAACTTTTAGAAGGAATGGATGGTTGAGACTTGAAAGGAGTACAGCAAGGGACGATATATATATTTGGATGAAGAAAGAAGCTGGGAGTGGAAACGAGATAAGGAAGTTTTCTAATAACTGTATTCGATCTAGAACCCAGTGGTCATACTTACTATTTTCAAGGTGTAGCTGCTCAATTTACTATTATTATTATTTTGTTGGGGGAATTGTGGTGAATGAGAGATCAGGGTAATTAATTTGGGAGCATAAATGAGAAGCCTCAAGGATCATAATAATTTAATTAGAAGTATGATCATTCAAAAGTTATTTACTCTGAAGGATCATAGCAATCTTTAACGTACGATAACCAGATTACTTATTTTAACAAAAAATCATTTAATAATTCATCTTTGACATATTAAAAGTACTACGTCGATATACTAAGTAATATATAAAGTTCTTTCAGGAAAAAAAACGGGATAACCTTTAGTTAACTACCATCAATCACCATGCATGCTTGATTTTATTTTTAATCAGATCCCTACGAGGTTTGATGACGACTCCCAATCTCAGAATGTAATTTTGGGTGAACATGCAACCTTTCACTTGGTAAACAATGGTGCTCAATCAGGTCCCTACTAAATAACTGGAGTATAGTGGTGTCCCTGCAGGTCTCTCTCAACAAGTCCCCCCTTCTTTTTGTGTTTGAAAATATATTATTGATTATTTTCAACAAGAGGCTTTTTTTCAATTATAATTGTAATCCTTCAATGACCTCCATTAGAGAAGATTTAGAGAAATTACGTGATATTTACAATTTCTGAAACTATTCATTCATTCTCCCCACTTTTCTTAA
This sequence comes from Glycine tomentella, assembly GCA_007407185.1. Classification (NCBI taxonomy): domain Eukaryota; kingdom Viridiplantae; phylum Streptophyta; class Magnoliopsida; order Fabales; family Fabaceae; genus Glycine; species Glycine tomentella. The sequence goes on along the minus strand of PYAF01000509.1, from coordinate 68,122 downwards.
ATTCGTTTGAATTGGGTGGATAAGGTGGGAATGAATTTCAATACAGTTAGTTGTTGAGCCTGTTTGTCATTGAATTTACATTTTAACTAAATCAAGAGCAACTTAGCAGAGCATTCAATCAAAATATTTAAGCTTCATTTCAATCAATATTATGAAAACACAATTTCCACCCTGGCTTGGACCCCTCTTAGCATATACTATACTTTTTTTTTGCCATTATACACCGGTCACTTTTTGTTGCAAACTAACGAATTTGATCCTGATCATATACTTCTCTTCATGTCATACAGCACATGTGCTTGAGCATGTTAGAGGTACATTATAGTCCTTTGGTGCTCTCGATCCCAAGCTGAGCTGTGATGGGACCGATTCTATTTTCCCCTATAAGAAGATAAAAGTGATGCATATACCTACCGTATGTGTGTGGCTTAATTAGTGAAAGTGTTTGAGATGTTGTATTGTATCTCACTATTAGTATTAATGAATATTAGGCTGCACATTAGAGTAGCTAGCTAGCCAAGTAGCCATGAAGCTAGATTAAGGGGATTGGTTGTTGAAGTATTGAGTCATGAAAATAGATTATATTGTCGGTGTAGACCTTTATCTCATACCAATCTAAACATGTTTTTTCTTCTGTCCTTTCCTATTTCAATGTTTGATCTCTTTCTATCCCTGATGGATTTGATTAATCGTTGTCTAGCATTTAATAGGTAAACTAGTGAACGCTATCTTTTAGTAGATCATATATTAGGGCCCATATTCTTAGAATTTAGCAAGATATAGATATACCATGCATTGACAAATGCTCCACATCTCCATAATCCAACTTGCTGTTTACTAGCCTTTTCTAATTTCTAGTAAAACTAAAACAAGTGCACCATCAGCTCCACTCTCTGTAGCTTGTTTTCACTATAAACTTGGGAAAACTATAACCGTGACTTTGAATGGTGTTTGGTAAATTCGAGAAAAGTTGTTGGTACTGGCATTTGCATGTCCTTACTACCCTTAATGTCTCTTCAGCTTTGAGTGCAAAAGTAACGTGCTTGCATGTGCACAACAGAGGGTGGCAGTGGCAGTGGCAAGGGAAGGTTGTTGTATTTTCTACCACGGTTAATATGCAAAGCAAACTAAGGGCCTGTTTGGATACAAGATTAAACGTACTTTTGAGAGCTTCTCTACTGAAAAAAACACTATATTTTCAGTAGAGAAGCTCTCAAAAGTACTTATAGCCTTGTATCCAAACAGGCCCTAAGTAACTAACTATATATATTCACTATCGTGGTAGGGTAGCATATTCCCATCTGTTTTTTTTTCATTGTTCTTAACAAATACCAACCAATCTCAATCACAGAACATGGGTAGCCTCTTTTGAAGACTGAACCTGTGATAACATGAACACAATGGCCCAAGGTTCACACTTCACATTTAAGACTTGTTTTAGCCATCTCATAAAGTCACCGTTCAGAAAGGATGGCCATAAAGTTTTCCAAGACTAACATAATTACGAGCTAGTCATGGCCATAGATACGGAAGTTGAAAGTCCAAGTCAAATAAACCTAACTATTCATATCATATATATTATGCATATTGCAACTTAGAGGCAATTGGACAACAAATTTTACATAAAGAGAAATATGGTGACTCCATGGTCAAGTCTATAATATGAAAAAATATATGTTAAGAGGCGAATTTTTTAAATAAATCTCAGTATTTTAAACTATTAATTAATTCATAGCTCTCCATTAAGAATATCCTGAATCCACTAAAAACAATTATGTGATGATGAGAGATAAAGAAAAATATTGCTGCATAGATTATTATATGAATAACACTTATCATAGCCAATGCACGCCGCGCGTGGACGTCTTCCGTCCCCATAAATACTAGTTTCCGTGTTTGGAAATTAAATTATGAGAGACCATCTTAATATAAGTATAAGATTAGTAAGAAATTTTGATGCTTTCTCTCGGTCCGCTTACTTTTAAGTGACCATTGAAAATGTCATAAACCTGGCTCCACACCTGAAAATTAAGACGTCATAATTTAGAAGAAAAAAACAAAAAGGGAGTGGGGGGGACCGAGTTATATCTAGACCAGTGAGAGTTAGACTCTTGGTATGAAATGGGTTAAGCAATATATGATGATCACATGCTGTGCCTGTTCATAGAGATAGACACGTACGTACAATGAAGGTACTGGTTGAGGTTGAGATGGGTGCATTAGAGTATAGAGACATCGTCACCACTGACTTGTAACTGTTGGCCTTAGAACATGGGCATGAATCATGGTAGTAGTATTAGTAGTAGTAGTTGGTTATTGTTATTCTGCAGAAAGAGCCAACTCCAGAGCCCAGTACTCCTTCTTATTTAATGCTTTTATTTTCTCGACCAATTTATATCTGATTGCGATCCTGCTGCTTTTCATTTCTTCTGCCTCTGCGCAACGTACACATTGTAGAAATACAGGACCACACCCCCAACCACTCCTTTTTACAAGCTAGAGAGGGATGATGAAGAAGTAGGCATGTGATAATGTGAGCCTTCCACATTACACTTTCTTTTTTTATCATCCAAAGGTTAGTCATCAGGGTATATTATAAAAAAATAAAGATTAGTGATTCGATTGATATATAATAAAAGAAAGAGAATTCTTGATTAACCATAGAAAAAAGGATTGATCAATGTATTGCTGAATTTGTAGCCTGAACTCTCAATACATATATAACATGTTAGTATTAATATGCATTAATGTATTAGTATATATGTTCACGACCTCAATGCAATATGAGTAATAATGAATGAGAAAAGAGTACGGCTTTGTATCACAGTTAGGATATCCGCTATCTTAGGTAAAACTAGTTGTTTCAGCCTGTTTCAAAGTTTAAAGTTAGTTGATAATTAAAAATTGAAAGTTTGTAGTTGAAAATTAATTTATTAATTATAAGTATTTTATATAAATAGTTATTGAAATAGTTAAAAAATATAAAAAATAACAGAAAAATAACAAAATTATGTTTTATTTAAAAAATACAATTAAAAATTAAATAAATATATTGAAGATAAAAATATAATAAATTAGAAATTAACATTTTAAAAAATGCTACTTGAAAATAGTCTTAAAAAAAAGTTAAAAATTATAAAAAAAATATTATTTATCAAATAATCAAACAAATATTTTAATTAATAAAAAAATTAAAAACTAACTAAAATATTTTACTGAATATAAGTAATAATTGCCCTCAACTTGAAGAAAACAAAAAGAGTGAGATTTAGGGGTTTCTCTTGACTGCACCAAAATAATGAAGAAATGAAAACCATCAATTCAACATCCGAATCGAACAAATCGGGTTGGGTTAGAATATAGGACCGAAGCAATCCAACGAACTAAACCAAAAATGGTTACAGTGGATCGATCCGATTCACATGCCAATTTATACTTACGATTCTTGAAATAATTATGTATGACAAAATTAGTTGAAAATTAATAAAAAATTGAAAAAGTTAGTTAATAATTTGAAAATTAAAAAATTAATTTATTAAAGTATAAGTGTTTGATAAAAATAGTTATTAAAATAATTTTAAAATATAAAATGATAAAAAATAATAAAATTTTGATTTATTTAAAAAGAATAATTAAAATATTGGATAAATATATCGAATATAAAAAATAAAGAAAATATAAAAAAAATTAGAAGTTAATATTTAAAAAAAATATTACCTCAAGTAGCATTTCAAAAAACACTAAAAACAACTAAAAAGCTAGTAAAAAATTTATTTATAGAACAATTAAACAAACTTTTCAATTAGTAAAAAAAATATAAAAGCTAGCTAAAATACATAATGGAATATAACCAAAAAAATTTAATTGAACACAATTAGTATTAAAAAATTATACTATCATTGAATTAAATTACAGCTATTTCTTTAGAAAAATTTAAATGTTTTTTTTTCAATCAAGTTTGTTTTCCTTTATTTACTCTAATCCTTTTAGTAACAAGAAAATATACTTTTTAAGAACCTTACTACAAAAACTTAACTTCTTGGAATTTGTATTCAGCCCATTGGAGATAAGGGGTTTATGAATGAATTCATCCAACTATCCACTAACATAAATATGTTTGGATACAGAGTATATTAGAGTTACAGACAAGTGAAGATAAACTTCTTCATCTTTACTATAACATAAAAATTCATTTATTTGAGGATTTTTAAAAATATAAGGAACAACATTAGATATTATCATATAATATTCTAATATCTATTTTCGTTCTTATAGATATTATTTTCTTGTTCTTTTCAAATAAAATAAAGATATGGATAGAGGAAATGAAGACTTTTACCTACTTGGTGGTCGTTCATTTACGATATACGAAGTATTAAAATTAAATACTTTTTCGCATAAAATAACATAAATAAGTAACTATTTTAATGGGTTTTATGGTCACATAATGGAAAATATAAAGTAGGATAATACTTATATCTAGAAAAAGCCCAGTAACACGTTCAAATAACTACTTTATTTTTCTTTTTAGCAGTCAAACTCTAATAATTTGATTTTTATTTTATAATTTTAGACAGATTAACCCATCAAAATTTGGGTTCAAAGTAAAACTACATAGATTATTTGCCTGGACAGATATTTCAAATAGCGAATGAACGCTACTGGTTCCGTTTTTCAGCTAACCCCATTACCATGACAAGTATGGGCATTCAACCAACAACCTTTTTATTTGTATGTAAGAGTGATTACAGGTTAGTTGGATTGCATTTGATAAAAATATAAAATCTGAATCAAAATCTTAGTTTTAGAACAAGATAAAAGAACTGGAAAAGAAGAAAAACAATTCTTTGTTGTATTGAGCAATCCGATAAAAACATTTTATTTTATAATGTACGTGTAATAGAAAATAGAATTGAGTGATGCTTATATCATACTCCCTTTATATTTAATGAAAACGTCTCAATTAACCCGTAATTTTAATTTAGATTGAATTTGGTTAATACAAATGTGTTGGATTGAATTCATAATTACCTTTAGGCTCTATCACTAGGTGAGGCCAGATGCATTTGCTCTCTCCGTTTCTCTTGACAATTTTACAAAGAGACGAAAGTCCTTAACCTGTTAGCATTTGAAGGATTAAATGCTCCTTTCTATTAAAAACTATGTTAGTCAAGATACGTACTCTTAAGTTGACTTAATCCTTTCACTACATATGATCATCTATCATTTAAGGTAGTATATAGATTTTTAAAAAAATAATTACAGTAATTATTATTAAGAAAATAATATACTCTGACTAAAATATCCATATTGAAAATTTTCTTCTTATTGAGAATTTTTTGAAACAAACCCTTAGATGAAATATTTTTACAAGTAATAACAATTTGTGTCTCTGAAATGATAATCTTAAAAATAACTTAAAAATTTCTTTAATTTAATATTGTAATCGTTTGCATGACTTTGACTGCAAATTTAGTCGTCTGTTAAATGATGGAATTGTGAATTGTGGGTAATTAAGCTTGTGGTGTAGGTCTTCAAGCGGGACTGTTATATGCCTGGGGCAGGTTGTGAACCTTTCATACATTTTCTTTGATATTTACATCTCTTGAAAAGAAAATTAATAAAAAAAGGGAATGTAAATTGTTATCTGTCTTTCTCCTAAAAGTAAAAATTTGAAGAAAAAAAAATATTGTACATATAAAAAACTTCCGAATTCTACTAACGAGTGTTACATGAGTATTAATTAATTTAAATTAAAATATTCATTAAAAAATACAATAATGGTGCATTGGTAACTTTAAATATAATGTTTTTATAAAAAAAATATTTTTAATATTCTTAACCAATGTGTTAAGAGCAATGGTTTCATAATTATATTTTTCATTTGTATCCTGTATTTTGATACTTCTGGTACCGGTTAAATATAATTCCTTTTATTGCTGAGAGAAAAAAAATATGGCATGTAAGCGTTTCTATTAGTCTTTATTGGAATTTTTTTATACTATATTATAAGCTTCGAATGGGTTAAATTCACCTTCCTCTAACCCTTTTGATAGAACTAAAAGAGGGGAAAAATGCTGGAATAACTTTATCTTCACAAAATTAAAGGTGGTCCATTGGAGGGACTCGCTGCGTGCAACACCTTAGAGGCCAGATTTTACAGTTTCAACCGCACTAGCGACCTAAGAAGAAAGAAAGCACAAGAATCGTACGCGATCGAATATTACAATTTTATTTGTATGAAGCATGGTATTAAATTTATCAAAGAAAACCAACAAGGGCGCTAGATCTCCGTGCATATTGCTTTTTGTATCAACAAAAAGGTTACCTTCCGAAAGATAGTCGTACTAAAAACCATCTTTTCTAAGACGCACCTTTTAAGATGGTTTTTAAAAAATTATCTTAGAATGTCAATTGAAACAATTTTGTAAATAATAGAAGATGTATAACATCGATTTTATAATAATCATTTTAGATATTGTGTATACATAGATTATTTCTTTGTAACCGTCTTAAAAATCAACCTCATTAATTCTATTCGCAAGATAGCTCTCATTCTTCTTTTTAAAATACTTTCTTTCACTCTCTCTCCTCAAATCCTTTCATTCCAATTTTTGTCACTCTCTCTCTCCTTGAAGCTCTTCCTCTACTCCGCTTTCTCTGTGTCACTCAGTCCATTCCGCATGAGACCCAGCTACGAAGACGATTTTATAACCGTTATTGTAAGTGATCACTTTCAACGACATTCGTTACAAAAATAATCTTTAAACCGTCTTGAAAAGCACTTTACAACTGTGGTAGAAACCTCTTCTTGTAATAGTGATTATTGATCAATGTTGCAATTACTTGGGTAGTGGTGGTCATTAAAAAAAAACCAGTTGTAAATAATATTGCAAAAGAAAAAATGAAATAGAAGGGACATTAATACATGACCGTTGTTCCCTTTAAGAAAATTTCTCCCGTTACGGTGCATGTTAAAAAGAAGATAGAGGAAAGACCGTACCGTGAAGAAAACTGCTAGCAGGAAAGTTCAATGCAAGCATGTGAAATCCTGCATTCAACTGTCAACTCATAAACCCAACAAGCTGCATGTGTTTGTACTCTCAACTCAATAATTCTTCATCTTGCACGCTGGATCGATTTCATGGTCCATTTAGTGATAATTTTACTCCTCACAACTCAATTCTTAGGCGTAATAATGCAAGTGTTTTAATGTTTCTTAAAAATAATTTATACAATAAAATCAAGTGATTGAACACAAATAATTAATGTACTAAATTTAAGGTTGAGTCAAGTTCATGTAATAATCGAGTTTAATCTTTGAAGGAATTAATTTTTTTGTCAAATTTTACTTATTTTTTGACCGAACTTTAAATTAATTCCGAATGAACCAGGTGAATTAATACCAAAATAATTAAACAATAAATGTTGACACTAAAATTGGTATAAATTATTGAATTTAAACTTTAATTATAAACTGAGGCTTAATTTTGTTGACGATGAAATGACTTCTGACAGTTTAATTTTGGAAATTTATGTTTCATCCTTTAAATTATACAATGTCAAAAAATTATAAAATGTCATTTAGTGAATTGATAACTAGTTAATAAAAAATAGAGTCATTTAGCCGTAAACCTAGTAGGTGCAGTATTTATAAGTGTACTGTAACTTATCATCACTCAAGTTTATTACCAATCTGATCAGAGTAGAAACAGTGAAAATTAGCACCAGTAAACTGTTAAAAAAAACAGGAGACAGTTTTTTTTATCCTCGGGTTGACCGTAACACAAATATGTCACAGAGAAAAATAATATTACACGTGAAAATTTACGTTCTTTTTAACGAAATATATTGATAAAAGTATATTGATGATAAAAGGGGGAACTAAAAACTCGAAAACTAATACAAGCCATATCTACCAATAAGACATTAACAATAAAGGCAGGAGCTACATCAAAAATACAAAACGGACAATTACTGTTTAACCCAACCTTAGCCAAACTCTGCAACTTTTCTTGTCTCCATACGTTCACATAAACGTTCCAAAAAAAAGTTTTATAATCTTGAACAAGTTTACAAATTTGGTAAACCACCCTTATCACGCTACAAATTCGAGTACTTCTCTCAATAATTACAAGAAATGATTAATACATGCTCCTGAGATTACTCTCCCTACAACTGATCACACACATGCACTTGTTTTCCTTCCTTAGACTTATGATGTGTGTGACTTATTCAGAATGTGTTAATTAATGTCTTTCACATTTCTAACATTTTTTTTTTCTAAAAAATCAAAAATAGATATCGAAAAAATTATAACAACTCTTACATCATATTCAATCAATTGATCCAGACTCTCTCAATTATTTCTCACACCTTTGAAAATCTCAATCTCCAATTCTTCCAAAAATATTAAATGTAGACTTCCAAGCAGCCCAGCATTAAATTCCAACAATTTACAATATTTTGAAGTCTCCTATTTCAGTTTATATTTTAGAATTTTGAAATATTTTTTTCAACATTCCTTTCTTTATAATTATTTGTACAATTTTGATGTATTGATATTTTTTGTTCAATTTCAGTCTTTATTTTTTCTATTGTTAGCATCCCTCTACATAAAATCCTCAAATCTTTTTAGCCTAAATAATATTTTAGATTTTACTTCCTACAATTTCATGTTATTTAGGCTTTGATTCTTATATATATTTTGACTCACATTTATGAATGTCTCTTAAAAAATATACGTATGTGGTAACGTATTATTGGTGATAATGACCAAAACTTACAAAAATAAAACAAGAATATGTTTAATGAATCTACAAAAATCCTAATCAGTGGTCGAGTGTATAGTGCGAATCTCAGCTTGAGGAAGAAAATGAAAAACTGTCAAATGGCTCGAGAGCAGGGGACAAAACTCTGCAATATTCAGGCTCTGCATCATTCTTATTGAAAATAATGCTAAAAGAGCCTGAAACTAAAAAGGCAAGGAAGCATGTACGGATACGGACTACTATTACATTACTACTGCACTGGAGAAAGGGGTCGTGTTACACGGGTACTTCAATTCTTGCCGTTGGTTTGGTAATAATATGGGTGGGTTGAATTTAATAAAATAAGTTACTCAATTTAATTAAATTTGAATAAATTAATTTTCATCAATTTTTTAATAAAAGTAATTAAAATTTAACTCATCAATTTATTTATAAATGATTTGAGTTGAGTAAGCGAGTTAAAACATTTAAATTTATTTATTATTTTTAAAATTTATTATTTTATATAAGTTAATTTTTTATTAAATAAAAAATCAAATACATTACTTATAGTTATTACGAAAAGTAGTCAATCAGTGAAAGAAAATAAAATATCAAAGGAGGAATTACATTCTTGTTGTCAGTATCATATAGGCTAACATATTATGTTATCAACATTAATATCAACATTAACAACACCTTTAACTCAAGCTAATTGGGGTCAGTGGTAGATAAACTTAGTGATAGATATGAGGAGATTGAAAAAAAAAAGGAAGGTGAAGAGGAAAATGACTAAAAAGCGACCATCTTAAACAGATATAACAACGGGTCTAACCATCCATTAAACTTATAGTTTTTCTCCATTCTGTTCTAAGATACACCGTCTACCAATCTATATCTCACTTCATTAAGTATTGTTTAACTATTTTTCCTTAAGTAAGTTTCGGTCAACCTCTACCCCTATTTGTGTTGAGCTCTCAGTAACAAACTTTTGTTCTTACGAGAGTACCCAGGGGTCATCTTATTACGTGTCCAAACCACTTCAATCTATGTTTCCTCATCTTTTCATTCACTGATACTACTGTTACCTTTTGTTAAATATCTTCATTTCTTATCTTATTCATCTTCGTAAAACTACACACTTATCTTAACATCTTCATTTATGTTATCCCTATTTTATGTTCATATTACCTATGTGCTGGTCAACATTCAGCTCCATATTATGTGATACATGATTTAAAAATTAAAATATAATAAACAAGTTCAACTATTATGTCATAATTTAAAATTTCCAATGTTCTTAAATAGTCAAATTAATAGTGTAGCTGAAATTTCAACTAAATCTAAAATAGCTTGAAATAAATTAAAAAATAAAATAAATATTCTACAACAAATTGGGAGTTGAAATCCTAATTTTGCTAGAATGACTTAGTAAAATCATGAGAATTGAGATAAGAATAAACAATATAATGCTTAGCTATTAAGTATGATAATAATAGTAATTGATTTTTAAAATTTAAAATATATAATAATAATAATAATAATAATAATAATAATAATAATAATTTAATACGAATTAATGAATCAACAAATTAGGTTAATGAAAAATATATCCTAATATTAAAATTCGTGATTCAACTCAAAATTTAACAAATTTAAATAAATTGGATCAAATTTGACCTAAACACTAAAAATATTACATCTAAACTATTTTAATTAATTTAAATTAATTTAGATCACGAATGAGCTATGCCAACCCATAAACACCCCTAATACAATCTGAATTGAATATGTGATTCACCTCCACCATTTCATTTCATTTAATTTAATGCAAAATATGGAGTTCATTGTGTCTAAGGATGGAAATAAATTAGGTAGCCTATTAGGGACCTTTGGCCTGACCTAACTTGTTTAGTATAAAAGTTAAGCTAAGGCTTTTTGAAAAGTCTATTTAATTAAATAAAAATGTCAAGTTCAAGCTTAAAAAAAAGTATGTTAGGCCTATGGTCTATTTAATATATATATATATATATAAATTTTAAAATAATATATTTATTTTTCTAAAAATATTTTTCCTTATTATGAAGGTAGATGATCAATCACCTTAAAAATCTCATAAAATGATTATTATTTATTTGAAAATATAAGTAAGATGTCAAAACATTTTATGTTTAAAAATTATTTCTTTAACTTTCCTAAATTAATTTAAAGTGTTTTGTAAAATTAAATTTCCTAAAAAAAAATGTTTCTTTATGTTTGGGAAATGGCTTGGGAATTAAAAAAATTTATTCTTCTTTGTATTTAATTTGTCTTGATTCTTATTCCTTATTTATTTTAGTATTTGACATTAAAATTAGATTATTGAATGAAATTTATGGTATTTTATTTAGCTTACTTATTTGTTTATAATATTTTGTTGAATACTTAAAAATACTCTAATTTTTTAAAATTTTTTTTACACACAAATTAAAAGAGAAGTATGTGTCTTAATTTTTTATATTAAATTTTAAAAAGTAATATGCAAATTTTTAATGTTTTATTGTATAGTCATAACATTTTTTTATATATTAATATTTATTATAAAATAGGTTTTTGAATAGGTTTATAGGTTTATAGGTCAAATTAAACTTTTAAATAGGACAATTCATGTCTAAAAAAAGAATTTATAACATATAAATAGATCAAATCAAATTTTATATTTTAAAAAAGATTAAAATTAGATTAATAAATGTTTCCACCCAACCTATGTATGTGAAGAATAGCTGTTGCCTAATGGTAAACTAGTCAAATAGAAACATACATGGGAAATTGCGGGGATGCTTCTTCGTCTGATAGTTGTACGTGTCGAGATTGACAAAATATAAAGGACAAAATACATTTATTCTTTCTGAATTTTAGTAAAATTGTACTCCATATCTCTTTCTATTTCTAATCTAATATAGATTTTTTTTTTAAATATTACAAATTAAGAGAAGCATGAGTTATATATTAAGAAAGGTGTGTTAATAGAAAATAAATACGGTTATATCAATTAATAAAAACCATGTAGGACAAATAAATAGATTAAAAAAGAAGGATATTTCATGTAAAATCACTATTGGAATTTTGAATATAATTTGTCCAAAAATATATTATGTGAAAATTGAAGAATGACCAAGGCACTGAGTGAGATTGGGAATTTCCGAATTTGTATGCTTTCAATATATATTAAGAACATGCCAATATATGTTAAGAGAAAAGAATCATGAAAACTCAAATAATATAAAATACTCAATCTCTTAAGAATTTGAATGTGTGTAACTTAAACTAGTTTACAAAGTGAGAATTATCATTGCTTACATATATTATTTAGATCATATAACTAATTAATATGAGATTTTTAATATATTTTTCTCACATTGAGTATTGGATTTGAGCATAAGGTTTTGAGGTTAGTTTACAGATAAAATGATTAATTATCTAATAACAAGTGGTGATGATAGCATAATAACAAGTAACTCAATACGTTCTAACATCAATCAATAGAATAAATTCTAATATCATATTAAAAAAGAGATGAAAGTTGTAAGAATGTGAGAAATCTACTACTATATTAAAATTTGAATTTCAATCTAATTAAACCTCAAAATATAACTCACAAGATTAGGATATTTCTATTTATATGTACAATTTTGATTATAAGACTAATGAACAGAGAATTTTAACCCAATCAAAATCTCTCATATTTCTTTGATCCTTTCTTTATCACGTCAAATTATTAGTATTATTAATTACTTTTTTGCTTTCTTTCGCTGGGTGTCTCCATCAGGTGTAAAAAATATTTTTCCTAAAGAAAAAAGAAATCTATTTGATGTAGTTTAAAAGTAAACATTGGAAAATGGAAATTGCTGGAATGCTCCTTGTGAGAATCATACGTAACGATTAAATTCACGATTGGATAAATATCATGTTGGAAGTTGAAGAATGGCAAGGCAATGGTACGACTGACGATAATTTATATATGCTTTCAATGTATGTCAAGAAATTAACAAGAGATGTCAAGAGAAAGAAAAAAAAATAAATTCTATGTAATGCAGGTAATAATTAGTTTTGTAATTTATTACATTACAGCGTTGATCACTTGTTTGAATAAAGAGACAAAAGATCAAATACCAAAAAAAAAAGACAAAAGACAGAGACAATAAATTTAAAGTTTAATTTTTGGTAATCATTTGTTCAAATAAAAAAAATATGTTGATAGTATGATGGGATAAAATTAGACACAAATTACTTAAAGTAAGATTTCAAATTCAATTTTTTTAGAAAAATTAATTATCAATAAAATTAATAAATATTTTACATAAATATATTATATGATGATTAAAAAATAAAAATAAAAATAAAATACAAAGAAAATAATTCTACAAACATTTTTTTTCTTTTTCTTTCTTTTTCTATTTCTCCTTTAAAAAATGGATACATCACATTAATAGTTTACTACGTCATCAAAGAAAAAATAGAAAATATAAATTTAGATTGAGATATAATTGGAAAAAAATGTTTTATGAACATTAAACTGAGACAATAAAAATAATATTTTCTCTAAATTTGAAATGTATTTTTAAGTTATGTTTATATGTATATATAAAGAATAAAATATTAGTGATTAAAAAAAAATCATGTATAACTTCACACATAATCTCAATTTTGATTTTTGACTGAAATAATAAAACTGTAAAGAGGGGCCAACGTGTCTTTAGAAAGGGCAACAAGGGGAAGTTTTTAGCTCCCTTGATCAGCCATAGGCCCCCAAAACGGCCCTAGGCTGTCCCCACAAGTCCACAACCCCACATGACTCTGTTTCTCAATCCACCGCTTATTATTCTGCTTCTGCCCAATGCTATCGATAAATAGCCACCACACTCCCTTTTCCCTTTCACACCAAACTCTTTCAAATCTTCTCTTCCACACGCCAGCCACAATATGGCTTTGAGAAAATCAAGTAAACTTCCTCAGACAGCACTCATCAAGCAAATCCTCAAGAGGTGTTCGAGTTTAGGGAGGAAAGATGATCAAGGCCTTCTGGACGTGCCAAAGGGTCACTTTGTTGTATATGTTGGAGAAAACAGAAGCAGATATATTGTTCCTATTTCCTTCCTAAGTCGCCCTGAGTTCCAAACACTTCTCCACCAGGCAGAAGAAGAGTTTGGCTTTGATCACGAAAAGGGTCTCACTATTCCATGTGAAGAGGACGTTTTTGAGTCTCTCACCTCCATGCTCAGATGAGAAACTTACCTTACCACGTATCAATCATTTTTCGTTTTCTTCTTATTTATTTTTTTTGAAGGAGAGGGAGAAAATTAAATAGCTCAAGATGAAGCTGCTTCACTGCTTCTCTGACTTGATTCTCTCCATTTCTTTTTATATATATGAGGCTTGTATTTTAGAGAGACTCTAACCTCACGGAATTGACCCATGAAAGAAAGAATGTTGTTTCTTCTTATTATGGGTTTAGATTGTAAATAATGTACTAGAAAGCAGCATTTTTCCCACAGAGGTGAACGGTCGAGTAAATGTGCCCTGTTGGAGAACTAATTTAAATGATAGTATATATATTTATGTTGAACTGTTTCGGTTCTTTCTTTCTCTCTTTTCAGCTCTGTTTTACACATATTAATAAGGCTGAATTAATTAATAAGCATATATACATATATGGATCTGCTTACGTTACGTATGTCTTGTTTGACACACAACTTAAAAATCAATAAAGAAAATTTTTAATTAAAAAATATGATGAGATGTGTTAATAATAATATTTTTGTGGTTTTTGTTTTTTAATCCTTAATTAATTCCCTAATTGTCGTTTTTTAAGTATATTTATTGATGGTACAAAGACTTATAAAATAAAGAAAAATTAGCCATTTGGTCCTTATAACTACAGCCTGGATAATCTTTACCTTTTAGTTTCTATAATAATTAAAAATCATCCATTTAAATTCCTGTATAAACACTTTTAGATTTCTTTTCATCTTTGTTGTCATACAATTTTTATCTTTTAGTCTTTTTTCATTTTGTAACTACAGGGGTTGAAAAAGACCAAAAAGTACTATTATAGGAACTCAAAGGAATAATTTTTAAGTTTAGGAACTAAAATGTAAAGTTTGTACAACTATAAAAATTATAAATGAGATATTTTCCTATAATAAATGATTTAATTAGAGGTGTTTATAATCCATTCATTTTGAAATCATGTTTGATGAGTTTAAATTTAACTTATTTGGACCACTATTGCATGTATATTTGGATGTAAGTTTGAAGGGTTTAAAAGAATAACAAGATGGTTGCTCAGCATAAAGATGGTTATAAAAATAATAATTCACTTAGTTAATACTTATAAAAAAGTAAATATAAAATTGTTTACCTAATCACCATAAAGATGGTTGCTCATCAAATTTTAGGGGCATATGAGAAGATTATCTTATTACGATAAGTATTTCTCCAAGAGACATAATAAACAAATAACAACTTATACAAAATTTATATGACAATATGTTTATGTCTATTTTTTTCTATCATTAGGAGTTACTACATGTAATAAATGGTGTAAAAAGAAATAATCACAAAAATATAATTATATAAATTATTATCTCAATCAATATTTTGAAAATTATATTGGTTGATTTAATCGATTGGAACCGATTTGGTGATTTATCCACCAATTCCAATTAAGACTAAAACAGTTAGATGATTTTTTTTAATAAATAAAGTAAATCAAAATTTTCACATAAAATAAAACCAATTTATCTTAATTTTTTTAGTTTTTCATAAACACTCGTAAACAAATATTACGATTATTTAAATAAATATATTACAATATTTTTTGTTACACGAAGGAACACAAAAATACACGATTAAATATTATGATATTTTTCTATATTTTTAATAAATCATAACAGGATCGCATATTTATTTTAATTATTTTTTCGTGCATTTCGTGTTTTTCATTTTCAATGCAACGCAGCAATTTTGACAAGAAAAGAAAAAACGATCATTGCTGATTCGATATACTGTTTTTTTTTTTACAAAAGATTCGGTATACTGTTTAGAAAGAAAAGTGACAATAAACCTTGGTATTTAAAAGGTAAATGCAGCAGGCTTGAGGTTTTGATTTGAAACTGAAGAGTCCCTTACCACACGGAAACCATACTGTAAAGTAGCAAATTTAAGTGGCCCATGGTTTCTTTCACTTTAACTTGCGGACCACCCATGATAACTACCATACCTACACGCTACACTAGCAATACCCACCTGGTTTTCATCTTAGATTCAATAAATATTTATAAGAGAAAAAATAAATTATTTTTCAGAAGTTAAAACTAATTTATATACTTTCATATTTTTTAAAATTTTTCACATTTAATTTTCTAACTTAAATATATAAAATAGTTTTCTCTTATGAAAAAATTATTTGTTTAGAAAAAAATAGGCTATGTATTAACTTTGTTATTAGATAATAATATAAATACTCTTTATATTGTTTTTTTTACGGTACTCTTTGTATTGTTAATACATAGATTAATTACTCGTAATTTTATATCCTTAATTTGAGGCCCGATCTTAGTAATGTATTTTTTTTTTTGCCACGACTATTATAACTTTTTTGTATTGAATAATATTCTAACTACTTGATTCAATAAGCCTTATTATTTTGTGTATAAAAAAATGAGCAGAGCTATGAGGTGTTTATTATTTTGTGTATAAAAAAATGAGCAGAGCTATGAGGTGTTTCGTGTATATTATGGCATAATACAAGTAGAATAACACAATACAGTTAGCTAAATCAAAATATATATTTTTTATTTGTTATTTAATAATCGATGGGATGCAAAACAAAAGTGAACTTGAGAGAACATAGAAAAGAACAAAGGGTCAAGGAAAAGAAAAAAAAAACTAGGTAGGACCAATGCAATGTAAATAAGGTTTAAAACAAATTTTAAAAGAACTTTTTTATTTTGGATATTTTGTCAAATTATGTGACTTTTATTTTAAAAAATAAAAACAATTTTTTTTGTTAGTACTTAATAAGCCTAAAACTTAAGTTTCATGGCCAGACCGATCCATCTAAACTATCAAACCAAAAATATAATCGGCCTAGATAACCCGATTTAAGCCTGTTAGATTTGACAAAAACCATGACTCAAATTGAATTGACCTAATTTTACCTGGTTGATTATTTTCAAAATTAGAAATCATTTTTTAAACGATTTTTCTACAATATTTAAAACATGTTAAATTGTTAATAGGTAACTATTGAATACTAGCATATAATATGTTCCTATAATATTATTTTGATCTTGATATAATTTAATATTTATGCATTTTATACATTTTTAACATACTTGCTCATGATCATTTGACAACTTTTGTATTCAGTTATAGAAAATAACAAGAGAGTTTTCCTAATAATTTAATGATAATGTCCAACAAAATAATTTATAGTAATAAATAATTATATAATGTTGAAATATAAACTATGGATTCATCACATTTTGTCAGCAATATATATATAGAGAGAGACCCATTAATTTGACCTCTATTTCATTGATCTAATATCTCAACTAAGTCGATGCGAATCAATTTTCATAACATTGATCCTTGCGCTAATCCTAGAACTAGGAATGATTTTTTTTAAATAAAAAATTGTGTCAATGAAGTTTAAATATATTTCCTTATATAAGTGTCTCTAACACTTCTAGTTTTATCTTTAATAATTTTAGGAATGGATATTATAAAGATAAAATATTTTCTTTTTTAGATTTGAATTCAGATCTTATTTCACAAATTTAACATGTATTGTCAAATAAGTCATACTCATTGAGTTTTAAAAAAACTTATTTATTTCAATTTAAGATTTTTTATATAAAAATATTGTGTACCTTGAGTTAGGAATGATTTAAATTAAAGTCTCTCCTACATCTTTTAAGAATTTTTTATTAGATTTATCATAAAAATTATCATTGATATACATCAAAATTAACATAATGTATATTTATAGAATATGTTAAGATAAAAACTATTTAGTTGTATTTTTATTATTAAAGAAATTATACAATGCAAACAATTAAAGTAATGCATAA
This sequence comes from Glycine tomentella, assembly GCA_007407185.1. Taxonomy (NCBI): domain Eukaryota; kingdom Viridiplantae; phylum Streptophyta; class Magnoliopsida; order Fabales; family Fabaceae; genus Glycine; species Glycine tomentella. Next base: position 50,256 of record PYAF01000509.1, on the reverse strand, counting down.
TTAAAATTTAACTATTAAACACAAATTAATAAAGAGTGTAAACACCAAATTGTATCCAAGAATATCTAGAAAAGGGCAAAGGCCCAGAATCCAAGAGTATCAAGTACAGTTGTCAAGTTGTTAGGGAAAATATCAACATGATATATGCATTATAGCTTCTGATATGTCTTCACGATTGTATTCCATTCATTTACTAATCAAATTATTAATTTGCTTATTTGAAAAAATTATTCTTCAACGAATATTCATTTGAAATATTTTATTAACAATTCATAACAAATATTTATTTAAAAACTATTAATAATTAACAAAATCACTATCTTATTGATGTAATCTTTCATGTTATGCTTGGCACAAAATCTTGAAGTTTTATGGAATAAGAACAATATTACAATATATGAGAGTTTGAGTGGAGGTGGGACTACGTACGTCACATGATGTGTCTGGTGTTAATGATCTTATTTGCATTAAATCTGACATATTTATTAAACGATCTTTTCAATAATTTTTAAAAGTACTACGTGTGAAGAGTTTTTTAGTTGATGGTTTACAACTAGCTAATAATTTTTTTACGTGTTGCGGGTTAACGTACTTCTACAAAACAAATAAATGTGTGATAAAAAATATAATGAATAAGATTAATTACTCGTTAAAATCATTAATTTTTTGAAAAAATGAAGAGTGACAAGAAAGAGAAGTAACTATTCATGTTCACTATTAATTTTCTTAAAAATTTAATAATTCTAATTTATAAATATTCTCAATCAATAGATTTTAAGAAAATCAACAATAAAAATAGAGTGACTCTTTTAAAATTAGTTTTAAAGTAATTTGATCATTCTTCTTTCTATCTTATAAAAATGATCAATCAATTCCTAATAAAGATTAATTATTAACGAAGACGATGAACACTTCCTACCTATAATGCAGTAAAGAAGGATAATCGGATCATTAATATAATATTTTGTCATAAACATAATATTCAATAATACAAATTATTATTTGATTATTACTTTTTCTTGAAGAATTACTAAAACTTTTAAAATGATAATAAATCGTTTAATTTAGGAACTCAGATGAAATAATTAAAAATTATAAAAACTTTTTTTTTGTAAATTTAGGGACTAATCCGACAATGCAATACAATTTCACGACTGTTAATGTTTTTGGGGATCAATTCAATATTTTAATTTTATTTCCTTCCTCAAATCGTTTTCTAGTTAACTAAAAAAGAAAGAAAAAAAGTTTTCCTGTTAAGTAGATGAAAGACTAATAATCTCAACAAATATGCCCAAACAACTATATAAATTGTTAAACAATTTAAAATGTCTTGTATCAGTTCATCAACTAATTTCCTGGGTTTAGTCATCATATTCAAAACGTATCTAATTAATTTTATATTCATTTGTATGAATTTTACTAATCAAAATAATTTATATTTAAACTATAATTTTTAGCGTATTTATTTAAGTCTTAAAAAACTAGAATCTAAAATAATGAATTTTAATTAGTTAAAAAAATGGAACACCTTATAAAAAGGATGTAATAATAATTACCTTTTAAAAAATTATAATTTTAAACAAACAACAAATATTTTCTACTTCACATAAATCATTAAAAATTAATCAAAGGTTATGCATTGTCAGAATATATATTTCTAAAAGTTTAAACAAACCGACCCTTAGACGAATGGAAGTATGGAACTTTTAGATAGTAAACATGAATTTATTACAAGTAGTTCCCAGAGAGCATCTTGTTGGAATGATTCGCCAAACATACAGAAGATATAGATATAATGATATATATTGTTTTGGATTGAATTATTCAAAACATATATATAGATAAAAAGGGACAAGGGTTAGGCTTCACCCTCACCAGGTTGATATTTGTATGTAGAGGCAAGTTCACATGATCCCTTATTAACATCACTACTTTATCATGTCGTCGGCCCCAAATTCTATATCATGCATAGGTTTGAACTTTATATGTTAGTAAAATAATAAAATAACTTTAAAGCTTCAACTATAGTAGGTTGTTTTCTAGTATGTCTTTCTAACAAAACAATTAGTGTTGATCCAGATGTTTTTCTGTTGAATTTAGCTTTTATTAATTGATGATAAAGTATATAATCATAATTATTGATTAATTATGAATAAAAATTCATTCTTCATATTTTAATTAAATAATATGTACTTATTAATAAACCATAAAGTTATTGATATGAGATAATCATGACTGAGATTACTTATTTTATTAATACAAATATTACTTATTTTATGTTAATTTACTCACTGTAAAATAGATAAACATATTGGGGGTAGTTATAAAAAAAGAGAGAGAAACTCATAAACATCTTATTGTTATATCTCTCCATAGGAATAGATTTAGTAAGATAAGTCTTTTATTTTGTCATTAAAGAATGAGTGTATAATTTAAATTCCTAACATCGTAATGAGTAGAATTAGTATTTAACCCTTTTTTAATTTTTCTTTTCCTTAAAAATTGAAGTTGGGACAAATAAATGTGGAAAAATAAACTCTTAAAACTATGGAACTTAATTTTAAAAAAGAGAGGAGAAATAATAGTTTTTTTTTTTATAAAAAAATAGAACTTAATTAATTGCAAAATTTGCCGCCATTTTTTTTCTTAGCGAATTTCCCCCCTAAAGTTTCAAAAACTGACAAATTTTGACCTTCCTTCAACTACCTCTTAAATCCGTTTATTATTTTTCTCACATTTTGGCTTCAAAAATTTTATAATATTACATATTTCGCCACCATATTTTAACAATGTTACACATTTCATCTCTATATTTTTACAACATTATTGCATATTTGTCACTGTATTTTCATAGTCAACTAACGAATTTAACACACAATTGAAGAAAGATTGAAATTTGTTATTCTTTGAATCTTTCGTGCAAAAATTGTAATTAAGTCAAAAATTAAAAAAAGTAACTTTTAAAAATAAGCTATGTATCCTAACACCTCCTTTATTTTCAACTAATCAATGTGTCCCTCGTAAAAAAAACTAAATAATCAATGTCAACTAATAAAATAATTTTTTTATTTAAAGAAAATCTTTAAAATTAAAACTATTAAATAACTTTCACTTTATTTTTTAAAAATTGTTATTTGATCTATATTAATTAGGTGGTTTTTAATACAGACAAGTGACAAAAGTGATCCATCATGGTCATTAAACAGGTTATTTTAGACTCTAGCAAGCTCTGAAGCAGGTCACTGTTCCTCCCTCAACCATTTGTATCAATGACTAAGAGACGAATACTTGGTGGTTAGGTTGTGTAATCATCTGATTCCGATAATTATTGTGATGAGGTCCGATTCGAAAGACCCAATTGACTTTATTCTCATTTTTCATACACCTAAGCTGAATCTCCCTACAACTTACCTACTACTGTTTTCAATCATGCTAATATTCAATATTCACTCGGTAAATGATTAATAATAGTGTTTTACAAATAATCATATTTTTTATATGATACATGATTTATGTGTTTGTATATATGAAAAAACATTTTTTTAGAAAATAATTTCTTGAATAAATCTTTATGGCTGAAAGAATTACTTTTTAACTCTTAACTAAAAATACCTTAAAAAAAACTCGGTAAATGATTAATAATTTCATGGATGTGAAAATATAAAATTAACTTAATAATTAAAAAGAAAGAGTTAAGAGCGAATAGAGAAAAAAAAAGAGAGAGAGAAATCGTCCATTTAAACTAACATTTTTTATGGAAAAAAATATATAATTTGAATGGTGTATATTTATATTTTGTGGGATTATAAATCAATTGAAACAGGATCCAAATTGGATGTAAGTTATTTTAAAAACACTTCTAAAAAAATAAAAAAAATGAACTTTTTTATAAATTAAAATAAATTTTTCATTAACTTATTTATAAATTCATTTTATCTTAGGAAAATTATATTAATAAATTTTTAAAAATAAATTAATAAAAAATTTATTTTTATTTATAAAAAATTTATCTCATTTTTTTTATTTTCATTCTTTTAAAAATATTTCTAAAAAAATCCAAACAAACTCATATTCATACAATCCAACCATTTGGACATTCCCAACCCCTTTGGTCAACACACATCATATCATAGTCATTTCATTCGTCATAATTGATTCCATATTAACATTTAAATATCATGCATATATCAATTCACATGATATGATGAACGAACATTATCATGACCCTGTGGTACGTGTAGCCTTAGCATTTTTTCAACAAAACAATCGAGAACCGCAAATTGCGTGAACTCTCAATACAAGCTTCTACTGCAATGATTTCCCATCATAATCCATGTTGCCTTAGCCAGAATCTGATGGAATTCCCTTTCCTCGTACATACATGGAATATTTAGCATCGTCGATCATTGGATTTGATCTTGATTCCTTTGTGCTTGCCCTCAGCTAGGATTCAACTCCAATCACAATCTAAACCATTCGGATTGCTCTGTAAAAAAATTGTTACTTTTAATAAGACGTATTTATAATATTCGTAACTTCAATTGAAATAGGTGGTTCATCTACACCGTTCATTAAAACAGTTATATATCCCACTGGTCTCACATGGACCACTTTTTATCCTTTTTTTTTTTTTTTTACCAAAGGATGACTTTTTATCTTTTTTATCTAAAAAAACCATGCTAAACGCTGCTTATTAATTATATATTCATATATTTTTCCTTAGATGACAGACGATAAGTTAAGATAACTTTTAGTTTTCTATCTTAATTTTGTTGCTAAGTTGCAAGAATATGAAAGAATACATATGAATTTAATTGAAATATTAGTGTAAAAAAATTGATATTTTCATCTAATCTGAGATTGTCATATTAATGAAAATTTGTTATAATTATTTTAAAAATCACATTTGTAGTAATTTTTAATTGATTAATAATATAAAAATGTATAAAAGAAAGTGTATCAAATTTAAATTCTATTTATACTTTTTTTTTGTCATAAGTCAAAAATTACAAATGTTATCCAATTTATTAGATCAAAAATTAATTTGGTTCACGATGAATTATTGTCATTGACTCAATCCAGTGAGCAACGACACCTTACAACAGTGTCACAATTCTATGAGTTTTATACATTGTTGTGTGGTAAATATTTATTATTTCCATGACTTTATCATACAATAAAATATTGTCCAAATAGATTAAGTGAATTTTGCAATATAAAAATGTGAACTTTAATCTTTGCACATCAGTCCAATTACTTAAGTTATGAGGAATAAATTGTTATTTATAAATTTTTTATGTCTTTTTTGTTTCGTCATTTTTTTCTCATTTTCTTTATAAGAACTAATATTTGTGTATGTATGTATGCGTATGCAGCCTCATGCGCACATTTAATATCTTGGTTCTGGGGTGCTTTGCCCTGACCATTCAGAAAGAAAAAAATACTTTAAATAATTAACTTGTTTTTATTAATTTTGGTATGGAATTTAGAGCAAGGACTCAAGGAGCTGGGCCACGTGCTACGGTGGTGGGTTATATGTTGGGCTCTCCGGTTAGGTTTCGAATTTATGGCAAACAATTAAAGGTTTAAAGTCTTTAGACCACGAATTTTTTTTTTTAAATAAAAAAAAATACGCAACTCACTTTTTCTTTAATGAGCTTTTAAGAGTAAAGGCTAATATATATTTTTAATTCTTTATTTCACTTTATATATTATTTTAATCTTTTATCTTTTAAAGGATTCACTTTTACTTTTTGTGTGTACATTATATAAAGAGATCTCTTCTGTCACCCCAATTAAATATAATAACGGAAGTTATTAATATATCAAATGTGAAAGGATTATTGAAACAATTTTGTTTACCTAGTCTCTGAAAATTGTATTTTTACAAACAAAATGATCCATTTGATCACATGCTTGGGAACTAAGAAATTGAAAGGAGAAAAGATGAGCAAATTTGAAAGGTCAATCGAAAAATGGAGGGAAAGAGATTGACGATTTCTTCTAACATTGTTGCAGAGAAGTTAGGTGAGTTGACAAGCAAGACAAAATAAGAGTTCTATCTATTTTGTTTCGAAGCATTGAAGGCATGTAGAGTCCTCTTTATTTTATTTTTCTATACATATTTTTGTTGCATGTGTGCTCTGTGTTGGGGTTTTGTTTGGTTAATGGTGAAGTTCTTTGCTACTACAATTGGCTATTTGTTTAAGTGATTTTCACAATATAATAATATGGATTTTAATCTTCGCATATTAGTTCAATAACTTAATTTACGAGAAATGAAATGTGAATATATAAATTTAATTTTTATAATTTATTTGTGTTTTTATTTCCTTATTTTTTTTTCTCTTTTTCCTTTTTATAATACTAATATTTGTGTATGTACGTATGTGTACGTATGAAGCCTCGTGCGCACATTTAATATCCTGATTTTTTTAGCATAATTTTATACTTTTTTTAGCACAATTTTATACTTTAAATAAGTAACTTGTTTTTATTAATTTTGGTACTGAATTCAGAACAAGGATGGCCACATGCCAGGACGGTGGGTTATATGCTGGGCTCTACCTGTTAGGTTTCGAATTTAAAGTAAACGCTGAAAGGTTTAGACCACAAAAAAAGGGTAAAGTATAATTTTTATCATCTAAATATTGATCCATATTAGTTTTAGTATTCTAAAAATAATTTGATTACACTTCATCCTTGAAATTTTCAAAAAATTTCTTTTAAATCTGTTTTTTTATCAGCTTCTTTTAAATCTGTTATTTAATTCCATAATATTTTCTGTTAAATATTAAGTACCCCCATCAGTCCACACATGTTTTAAAAAATGTGGATGTTACTCAAACTATTATAATTAATGTAACTACTGATGTTTGTTCTAAAATCAGGTTGTACCAACAACGACGGTATTTTATGATTTTAATTGTATGTGCTTGTTTGGAAATAATATAGTTGTAATCTGATTTTCTTTTTCTTACAGGGCACAATTGGATGCTAATGCAAGAAATGAAAATGTAAATATTGGAACAATTACTATTGCAAATTTTTAATAAAAAAATTAAAAGAGTTAAATAAATGACTTAAAAAAAAAGAATGTTAAAAATTTCAAAGATGAAATACAATGGCTCTTTTAAGTTATTTTGTATATATTTATAATTATAAATATAAGAGAAATGTTAAGAATATTCTCTTTCAATAATTAAAATTTATTGAAAATGATAAAAAGAAAACTTAAGCGCCAATGGTGTATTCTTTCAATTTTCCTAAATACTACGTTCTAGAATTGCGGGCTACATTATAGCTTGCACCTTTTGCAGCATGCCTTTCAAGTTCCAAGTTCGTTATTCAGAGAATGAGAGTTGACGAGAACGAGAAGAAACACGAGCAAAAATATTTTATGCTATTTGGTAGAAAGGAAAGAAAATAGAAAAAAAAAAAAAAAAAAAAACGGATAATGATATAATTTTTTGTTTGAATTAAGAAAAAATAGATAAAAAAAAGAAAAGTTAATTTATAGAATTAAAAATTTAAATTTTTCTTTACTTCTATTTTTCTTTCAATTCAAATTTCATTTTTTTTTTCCTTTCCATTTTATTTCTCCTATTCCAAACATAGGCTTAATTTTCCAATTGAAGCGCCTTCACACGAACAAAGAAACAAGAAACACGTAAGTGACTCATACTCGCAGCCAATTTTTTTTATTCGTAGTAAAAAAACAAATACAAATTTAAGAGTTTTACAACAACTCATCATAATCATATGTCCTTCTTAACTAACGGAATTAGACTCTGTTATACCTGCAACCAATTTTAGAGTTCTGGAAAATGTTTTATTACGTAATTTCTGATAAACTTATTAGTAATGCTTGCTAATTGCTATCAAAAGAAAATGTACTGTGACTACTGTCACACAAGACATTGGATTTGGATATATTTCATACATCATTGTATTATTTTTTTGGTACAGATACATAATATTTTTTATGGTCATATTACATTAATCTTCAAGAGGTTAAAAAAATCTGGATATTGGGTTCATTGTGGACTAGTTTTCCTTTTTTTTCTTTATTAATATTAATATACTTATAAAAACGGAAAAATTAAGGATGACTATGATTTTTATTTTTATTTTTATAAAAAAGGACTACTACGGCACAAAACAAAGTGTGCGGACTAATTTAGGGTGGTTCTTGTCGGTGCTCCCCCAATTCACGAACGGTGTTATAATTGAATATTATTTTTGAAAAGCAAAAACATCGAAGATGTAATTTTGGTGTTTTTCTTAAGAGTTAAAAATGTTTCTAACGTGGTAAATAAAATCATCATACTTGAAAAAAAAGTTCATTGGTATTTGCTGAAATCTTTGTCAACGTTAACATTTGCTGAAATTTTTAACGTCCATTGGTATTGTTGTAAGTGTTGGTGAGCAACATGGATATTTTTAAATTGAAACCTGTGCTTTTAAGTGATAATCCAGGCAGGCAATAGCACGAGTGCTGCTATAGTTGATTAGACATTGCAACCACTCGAACAATCTATTAAGTTCACACTTGCTTCTAGAAAAAATGAAGGCATGGATAAATTTGTGAAATTCAAAATATTCGATATATCCTGTAAAAGTTCAGATACTATGTCAACGTTTGTCCTTTGCTAATTAAATTACAGAACAGAGGGGGCAAAACAATGAAAAGTAAAAGAAGAAAACATATGGTACAACCAATACATACAAAAATCACCTGGCACTCGTGGTATCCCCTCCTTAATTACTCAAACCTCCCCAAAAACTCAATTCTCTCAAACAGGAAGGATTTGGACTTTGGTGCTTTCCAAATGTCATTCATCACCATGTGGCTTACTCTTTTTGAATTCTAATAGAGCCTGTGCAAAGCTCAATGACCGGATTTTCCTTTAGGTGAAAAGAATCTACTAAATCCCCGTGCATGTTTCTCAGGTGTAGTAGCAGAAGAAACTGAAGAAGAGGCTGACTTGGTAGGTCTGTGTTTTGGTTTTGATTTAGAATGCTGAACTGGGGATCTGGCTGGAATGGTGGACTCGCTGTCCGAAGGGCTAAATAAACTGTTGGAAAAATGCAAGGGGGACTCTGAACTCAATCTTTGCACAAAAGCAGAAGTAGAACTGTCCATCTCCAACTGACCTAATTCTTGAAACTTTTGACCATTAGTAGTATGTTCATCTTCTGTGAATCCTTCATCTTTTGGATTTATCTTACTGTGCAACGAGTCATTTGGCTCAGTTTGTGGACGTAGAGAATTTAACTGCTTGCCCAAAAGAAGTATGGTTTCTTGACACTCGGCTAGCTTTTCAGCAGCAGCTGTCAAATCTCTCTCCTGCATTTACAATAGAAATCAATCTTAGACTTTCAACCCATTTAAAGAAATTCCAGATTTAGATACACACCTTTTGGAATTTTTAATAATCATGAGAGCCTATATTTTCCTAATTTTTTTTATACAATCCTAACTTAATATATATTCATCAATATGACATGCGAAATTCAACATGGTAATTATTTTTCACAATGGAATTACAGCCTTACATGCGAAGTCTTGTGGTCATCATCAGCTGCTGAGCACTCAATCCTAACAGACAGTAACAAAGAAATCAGAATTTGAACCAGCAACAGAGATTTCCATAAAAAATAGATATATGAAACCCTGCTTTTCATAACATTTTCCAATTTTGATAAAGATAAACACAAATTCTGAAAATATGTTATCAATAGCCAGTAAATAGGACTGCAAAGAATAATTTCAGTACTTGTACCAAGATATTAGATGATGCCTAACCTTTGTAACTGCTCTTCTAGCTCCTTGCTCCTGGCCATAGCAGCTTCATGAGCCCTCTTTTCATCTTGAAGTTCATTCTCCAGAGATTCTATCTTGATTTGCAGATGGTTCAGCTCAGTTTCCAAGACCTGGGCACGTGTTTCAAGTGAGTTGTATGATTCTGCCATACACTTTAGCTGTGTCTCAGCCAAGCTGTTTGATTTTTGAGCAGAAGCCAGTTGTAATTTAACTTCAGCCAGAAGTTGCTCCGTCTCTAGCAATTGAGACTTTGTCATTTCAAGATTTTCAATACAATTTGACAAATCAATCACTACTTTCTCTTTCTCTAGTTTCAATTCTTCAAACTCCTCTATTGACAGTTTCTGTGATGAAGCATCTGCTTTATAGCCTGAGACCAAATTTCCATCATCGGGAATCTCGGGATTAGAGCATGGATTGATAATATGGGAACAACCATTTTGATATCTTTCTCCAGATGAATTGTCACGTACTAACTTATTTTCAGGCAAAGCAATCTTATCTATGCAATCTGGACTGTTACTTTCAGCTTCTGTGCCCCTGTAGCCAAGGACATTAAATCTGAACTCACTTGCTTTATCCAGAACATAGGACAGGTCAAGAACAAACTGTAGCAAACTTGCATTGTTGCATAATACTTTATTAAAGGTGAAGGAGAACTCCTCAATCTTTTGCCTCATTTCATTTCCATCAGAAGATACGTCATCATGGAATGTCATTGCTTCCTTGCCAAGGAACAATACAAAGTCATGAATATGAGAAATTGCAGCTTCCAAATCTGAAGTTATCTGCACATATCCTTTGGGTTGCTGGGATGAAATGACTTCCTTTTCAAGGTTTAAGCCAGCATCTTCAGGATTATCCTTCCTATCACATGTGGGGTCAGAAGGATGGGCATCCACAGAGTGGTGGATGGTAGTGTCATGCGAATCTTCAAGCACATGTTTAATATCCTCAACTATCTTCCCTATGTCAGCATCCTTAGCTAAGGATTCAAAAACCAGTAATATTCTTGATCTAAGTTCTGTTAATAATAAGCCACTAACATCAGATTGAGAATGAGGTGCTGACATCAAAGGATCAGAAGACACTTGATTTCGCAATGGATCTGAATTGCCATTTTTTTCAGACAGACCTTCTTTGCCAGTACAGACTTCTGATACATCACCGGTCACAATGTCTGTTGTCCTATTGTTTGAAGAAACTGAAACAGTGGCATCTACATTGGAATCATTTGACAAACGAGCCAACTTCTCCACCTCCAGAAAGTCATCCATTAGTTCCAACTTGTTAGTGACTTCAGATTTGTTTGATTCCTCATTGCACTTTTCTCTAGGAAATTGGGATAGCCCAGAAACTATTGCTGTTGACCAAGATTCAGCACAACTTGCTGCATCGTCATTTCCATCTTCAGACATGGAGACCAAGCTTGGTGCACTGCTTGCATTTTGATTATAAATGCTTTCATGAGTTAACTGGATGATGGATTTTGGAGATCCTTTCAGCTGGTTACTTGTCTCAGATTGTGCTTCCAAACTTTGAAGCTTGCTCAGTGTTTTAGCACACATACTCCTTGAGGCCTGCAACTCACTGTTACGCTTAGCCAAAGCTTCTTTTAGCATCTTTGTTTCTTCTTCCATTGCCAATAAACGCTCTGTAAGAAATTCATTGTCCTTCTGGAATTTCTGTACATTCTCCAGGGAAAAATCAGGTAATGGAGACAAATTAGGGGTAGCAGGCTTCACAGGAGACTTCCTTAATCGACTTTCTCCAAAATCTCGGCCAAGGCTTTCAACTTCTAGCTTCATCTGTGCAAGTGCAGCAGGACCAGGTAACTTTTTCCTCACAAGACCACGTAATCTTTGGCACTCGGCCTCTAACTTAGCAATTTTTTTTACACCCTCCATATGCTGCTTGTTAGCAGCTTCTGCAGACCTCATACTCATGTTTTTTTCTTCATTGCGAATTTCAAGCTCTTTGGAAACAACATGAAGTTCATATTTAAGTGAATTAATTTCCCTTTCACATGCTTCTATGTTTCCCTTAAGAAGCTCAATTTCAGCCTCGGCATGAGCCTTTTCTTCGCTTAATTTGATTAGCATGTTCGAGCGTTCCTGCAATGACCTTGACAGGGCGCCATTTTCAGCAGCAGATCTAAGAAGTTCCTGTTCGAAGTTCACTATCTTTGCCTCCAGCTCCCCCTTAATCTTGTCTAATTGCTTGGTTTTTGAGAGAGCAACTTCCTGTATTTTCTGCTCATGTTCTTCCTTAAGGTTTCTTATTTGTCGCATACACTCTTTAAGAGCACCATCTAAATGCGTTGCACGATCCTCAGCAGTGAGTTTTAAAAGGGTGACAGATTCTAGATGGTTCTTCAATGCCAAAGCTTCAGCTTCAGCCTTTTCCCAGCCTGCAATAAAATTTTAAAATTTTCCCAGCCTCAGCAGTGAGTTTCATAAAATTTTAATTCCAAGAATAGTGAGAAGCAATCCATGGTAAGGCAGGCTTCCAGCCTGAACATGTTTAAGGTGGTAAGTAAATTCATTAAGCATTTTACCTGATACAGCTTCTTCGGCCACTTTAGCATGTTGCTTTACCATGCTTTCCTTGGTATTGATCTCAGAGTTTGCTGCGGACAGCTTTTCATTCATTTCCTTTATCTCGTCTTCCAGTGTCTGAACTTTTTCCTCATATGTCTTCACTTGATCTTCCAAGCCAGACAGATGTGAATAGGATTCCACAGAGATTTGAACATAGTTTGGTTTCTTGTTGTTATCCTGTTTTCGTAAGTGAATGCAAAACAAAATAGTAAAAAAAAATACCAACTTAAATCACATTGTTGAACCAACGAAGCCAAGAACAAGTGTGAGCTAGTCGTGTAAAGTACTCAATCCATCCTTTAGTCCTTCACACACACATACACGAGAGAGAGAGAGAGAGAGAGAGAGAGGACTGTTGAATAATGTACAGAAAGTGTAAAATGCTTAAAAGCCTGCTAAGAGTGGGAAATTCGCAGAAGATGTGAATCAAAATCAATAATAAAAATAAAAATATTAACAATGAGAGGATCGTTAGCTAAGTAGCAACAAACTATAGACATTAAAAATTGGTAAAACAGACACAAATAAAACAGAACTCAAGAAGGTGGGAAAATTTTCAAGGCACAAAAATTCTGCAGATATTTTCTTGTGTGAAAATGCCAACAAACAAATATACCTGGTTGTTAGAAGCATCGGAGGAATCCAATGCAGTAGTTGCTTTCTCAATCACGGACTTTTCTGATGATTTTTTCTTCCAAGGCCAGCGTCGATCCATTGCAAACTACCAAAGCCACGTACAATG
>PYAF01000508.1:41629-58321 GCA_007407185.1 Glycine tomentella | reverse complement strand
AGGTGGAGGTGACATTCCTACGCGCCCCTGCCCTACCCCGACTGATTGGATAGGTATGTGTTCCACTGGAGAGGGTGGTGCTATCTGACTGTGGCCACTAATGATGATTTTATGATAAGCTGAGATCTCAGTCATGCATCATATAAAAAGACGAGCATGCATCTTATACATCGCACAATGGGTATATGTATGATGATCTATACACTGTATAAGTTGTGTGGATTTTATCTATCTGTGGTTATATTATTCAAACTATGTTTGGCATAAACTTACCCGAGTTGTGTCTGTGGTTGACACCTATGATGACCCCAATTGATTTGGGTGAGCAGATGAACAATAGTAGCTGAGCATGGATGTGGATTGAAGATGTGCATGGATTTGAGTTGAGGATGTGCTACAGATGTTGTAATTTTATTTTATGGCCTATGATATGTATGAGACTGTTTATTTATGGACATGTAATATGAACTGTTTATATTCTAATTGATGCACTGTATTTGTATAAACCGTGGTGAGGAAAATCGTTTACATTACGAAGGAATTATCAAGTTAAAGTAATAAGAAAAGAATTTTCGTGAAAAATTTACAACTAAGATCATTTTAATATAAAGTGGACATGAGTTTTTAATTAAAATCAATCAAGCACGAGAGAGTATTAAGAGGCGTTACAAATAGCATCTCAACTTGGGAAGACTTAGTCTCAAGATTCTTTGCTGAATACTTTTCCATGGATAAATATAATCGGTTGGTGAATGAAATCACCAATTTCACTCAGAATGGAAGAGAATCCCTTTGTGCTGCTTGGAATAGATTCCAAGAGTTGATTAGGAGGTGTCCACAATATGATATGCCTGTATAAGCAGGTATGGATATTCTTTAATGGTATGACTCCTGACACTCGTATGATTGTTAATGTTGCAGCAGGGGGTACTATAAGGTCCAAAACAGCAACTCAGACATATGAGCTTATTAATTCTTTGGCTCGGAATGAAAATGAAAGCATAGCACATCAGCCAAAGAGATAACCAATCCAGCTGTCCACTAATAATGCAATGCTTGCAGAGCAGAAACTTTTGGCCCAACAACTAGCCAAATTGACTGAAAAGATTGATAGACTGCAAGTTTCTGCAGCACAAGTGGCAGCTAGCCAACCACATGTAATCTGTGAGTATTGTCAAGGTGAGCATGAGTCTAATGTTTGCCCTATTCTTGTTGGTGCTGACCCTGTGCAGGTGAATGGCATTTGGAATGATCAAAGGCAGCAACAACCATATCAGCAGCAGTCCTATAAGAAGAATAACAATTTTTCTGCTGGAAATAACTATCAAAGGAGATTCCAAAGAGGTGGTCTGGACTACAAGTCAAATAACTACTTGCAGCCCCCTCCCATTCCCAACAAAGAACCATCTGAAGTTGAGAAGGTAGTGTTGCAGCTGTCTAAGACAACAACAGAACATATCCAAGCTACCAACGCCTTCATAGCTGAAACAAGAGCTCACAGGACCAACCAAGATGCTTCCATCAGAAATTTGGAAAACCAGATTGGTCAGCTTGCAAAACAGTTGGCTGAGAGACCACAAGGCCAATTTCCAAGTGATACAATTGTAAACCCAAGGGAACATGCCAAGGCCATCACAACCAGAAGTGGTAAGGTGCTTAATCAACCAGAAAGGCCTGAGGCAAGCAAAAAGGAAGCTGAGAAAAATTCTGCAGCAGCTGAAACATCAAAAGGGAAAGCTGCAGAAAAATCAGAAGAACAGGATTCTGCACCTCAACCAAAGAAGTGGGACTTTTCTCGCTTTGAGAAGCCCCCATATCTGGTGCAGACCAAGCAACAAGTGCAGAAGCAGCAATTTGCCAGGTTCTTAGATATGTTTAAGAAGTTACACATCAATATACCATTCACTGAGGCATTAGCTAATATGCCTAACTATGCAAAATTCATGAAAGAACTTCTATCTAAGAAACATAAGCTGCAAGATTGTGAAACCATAGCACTCACTAAGGAGTGTAGTGCAATTATTCAAAGGAAACTTCCTCCTAAATTGAAGGATCCTGGAAGTTTTAACATCCCTATAGCCATAGGAAACATAAATGTAGAGAGAGCACTTTGTGACTTAGGGGCTAGTATAAATTTAATGTCATTATCTATGTGTAAGTCCCTCGGCATATTTGAACTTAAACCAACTAGAGTGTCCTTGCAACTAGCAGATAGGTCTTTAAGAACACCCTCAGGGGTGATTGAGGATGTTTTAGTAAAGGTAGACAAATTTATATTTCCTGCAGATTTTATTGTGTTAGACATGGAGGGAGAAAGTGAAATCCCTTTGCTGTTAGGAAGGTCTTTCCTAGCCACTGCTAGGGCTTTAATAGATGTAGAGCAAGGAAAGCTTGAGTTAAGACTGAATGATGAATCTGTTGTATTCAGTGTATTTGATGCCATGAAACATCCAGCTGATGAACATGATTGTTTTAGGCTAGATGTGTTGGATAATGTTATTTGTGCAGGTATTACAGCAAGCTTAAAAGCAACTAAAACTGAGGATCAAGCACAAATTGCTGTAGCAGCAGATTATGCAGAAAAATATGCAGCAGAAGAAGAAACAGCAGAACCTATACATGTAGACTGTGCAGGAAAATATGCAGCAGAGGAGACAACAAGTGCAGCAGCAATATCTGTTGCAGAATCCAGCCCTGCAGCTGCAGGAAACACAGCAGAACTTACGCTAGAAAAGCTGGAGTAGAAGGAAGATGACATTCCAACAGGAGCACCTAAGGTTGAATTGAAAGAACTACCAGAACATTTGAAATATGTCTTCCTAGGTGAGAATGAAACATATCCAGTCATAATCAACAAAGGGCTGGAATGGTTTGAGGAAGAAAAACTGCTCAAAGTACTTAAGGAGCACAAGTCAGCTATTGGTTGGTCTATTTCAGACCTCAAAGGTATAAATCCCTCCTTTTGTACTCATAAAATTCTAATGGAAAGTGATGTTAAACCGGTAAGGCAGCCGCAAAGAAGGGTCAATCCCACAATGAAAGAAGTGGTAAGAAAAGAAGTTGTTAAGCTTTTGGATGCAGGTATGATATATCCAATTTCAGACACACCTTGGGTAAGTCCAGTCCAAACTGTTCCAAAGAAGGGAGGCATGACGGTCATTCAAAATGACAACAATGACTTGATTCCCTCAAGAACCATCACAGGCTGGAGAATGTGTGTTGATTACCGAAGGCTTAATGATGCAACCCGAAAAGACCATTTTTCACTCCCTTTCATGGACCAAATGCTTGAACGCTTGGCTGGTCATGACTATTACTGTTTCCTTGACGGATACTCTAGGTATAACCAAATCCCAGTAGCACCGGAGGATCAAGAAAAAACAGCCTTTACATGTCCATTTGGAGTGTTTTCTTATAGGAGAATGTCATTTGGGTTGTGTAATGCACCGGCAACCTTCCAGAAATGCATGCTTTCAATTTTCTCTGACATGGTAGAAAAAGGGCTTGAGGTATATATGGATGATTTTTTTGATTTTGGCCCTTGCTTTAATTCATGTTTAACTAATTTAGCTAAAGTCTTAAAAAGATGTCAAGAGACAAACTTGGTTTTAAACTGGGAAAAATGTCATTTCATGGTAAGGGAAGGCATAGTGCTAGGCCACAAAATATCTGAAATGGGCATAGAGGTTGATAGAGCTAAATTGTTATTGATTGAGAAATTGCCTCCTCCTATTAATGTGAGTGGTGTTCGCAGCTTCTTAGGCCATGCAGGTTTTTATCGAAGATTCATCAAGGATTTCTCCAAGATCTCAAAGCCATTAAGCCAATTGCACGAGAAAGACACTGAATTCACATTTGATGATGTTTGTCTTGAAGCATTTAACACCTTGAAGCACAAACTCACCACTGCACCTGTTTTGATTGCTCCAGATTGGAGTTTACCTTTTGAATTAATGTGTGATGCTAGTGATTATGCAGTAGGTGCAGTTTTAGGACAGCGGAAAGAAAAACGCTGGCATGTTATTTATTATGCTAGTAAAATCCTAAATGAGGCACAAGTAAATTATGCCATAACTGAGAAAGAGATGCTGGCTGTTGTTTATGCCCATGATAAGTTCAGATCATACTTAGTAGGGTCAAAAGTAATTGTTTATACTGACCATGCAGCTCTTAAATTTTGCCTGCACAAGCAAGATGCAAAACCACGCTTGCTGCATTGGATGTTATTATTGCAGGAATTCGACTTGGAAATAAAAGACAAGGCTGGAGTGGAAAACAAAGTTGCAGACCACTTGTCTAGGATTCAGGAGAAAGACTTGCAAGATGGACCAGAGATGAAAATCAATGAAACTTTCCCTGATGAGCAGGTGCTTGCTGTGCAACTCAGTCCATGGTTTGCAAACATGGCCAACTACAAAGCTGCTGGAATCATTCCTAAAGAATTCAATTGGCAGCAGAGGAAGAAATTTCTGCATGATGCAAGGTATTTCTTGGATAACCCTTACCTATATTTTCAATGCACTGACAATGCTATCTACAGATGTGTAGCTGAAAGTGACGTGCCAGATATTTTGTGGCATTGTCATTCCTCCAACTATGGAGGCCATTTTGGAGCAAATAGGACTGCACACAAAGTGCTGCAATGTGGCTATTACTGGCCAACATTATTCAAGGATTCTAAAAACTTTGTACTGCAGTGTGATAGCTGTCAAAGACAGGAAATGTTTCGCGCAGAGATGAGATGCCACTCAACAACATCCAAGAAGTTGAGTTGTTCGATGTATGGGACATTGATTTCATGGGACCTTTCCCTAAGTCATTCTCCAATCAATACATCTTGGTTGCTGTAGATTATGTTTCCAAGTGGGTTGAGGCAGTAGCTTTACCTACCAATGATGCTAAGGTGGTAGTCTCATTCTTAAGGAAGAATATTTTCACCAGATTTGGAGTGCCAAGAGCCATCATAAGTGATGGAGGAACTCACTTTTGTAACAAGCAATTTGACAGCTTGTTAGCAAAGTATGGAGTCAAGCACAAAGTGGCAACCCCATATCATCCTCAAACAAGTGGCCAAGTAGAGATTTCCAACAGAGAATTGAAGTGAATACTTGAGAAAACTGTTGGAACATCAAGAAAGGACTGGTCTAAAAAGCTGGATGATGCTTTATGGGCATACAGGACTGCATTTAAAACTCCTATAGGTATGTCTCCCTTTCAGCTTGTCTATGGTAAGGCTTGCCATCTTCCTATTGAACATGAACATAAAGCCATCTGGGCAACCAAGTTTTTGAATTTTGAACTAACAAAAGCTAATGAAAAGCGATTGCTTCAGTTGAATGAATTAGATGAGTTCAGGTTAGCTGCATATGAGAATGCCCGAATCTACAAAGAAAAGACAAAGAAGTGGCATGACAACCAAATCCGTCCAAAAGAGTTTGTCCCTGGCCAACAAGTGCTATTATATAACTCTCGCCTGCGACTCTTCCCAGGTAAATTGAAATCACGTTGGTCTGGACCATTCCTTGTACGAGAGGTTTTTCCCTATGGCACAGTGGCAATCTCATCTTTGGATAGTGACAGAGCTTTTAAGGTAAACGATTATCGTTTAAAGCATTATTTTGGAGGCGAAGTGGACAGAAATTCAAGTTCTGTTCCACTCAATGTCACTGAAGATTGAAAGGTAGTAAGCGTCTAGCTTAAGACGTTAAACGAGCCACTGGTAATGTACATAGTGTTTAGGTTTTGTTTAAATTTGCTAGCAGTAAATTTATCATTTTGCAGTTTTTCCTTCTGCATATTCCATAGAAGTTAGTTAGGTTCATGCATTAGTAATGAGGAATTCAAATTATTTTAAACTCTGATAGCTTAGGTCCATCATCATACTTGTTTTAATTAGAGTTAATTTAGATAATGTTTTAATTAAGTCAATAAAATTAAAAACCAAATAAAAAGAATAATTAAAAGCTATTCAGATGGCATGGGGCGACTCGCGCCAGGAGCGGCACGATCAGCGCCAACCACTCGATCCATTCACGCTAATCGCGTGAAAGTCGCGCGATTCGCTTGACATGTTCGTATTAACAGCTCCTTCTGCATAAAATGGCGCGACCCGCGCCAAGTATGGCGCTACCAGCGCCAAAGCCACGAATTGACCACGCTAATAGCGTGGATCCCGCGCGAATAGCACGAGTTGCTCAAGCCATGGACCTATTTCTGCATTAAATGACGCGAATAGCGTGAGGAAAGGCGCCGTCAACGCCAGGTTTTCGAGCTAAAAAAGTTCTTCAGTGCCAATCCACGCGGATCGCGTGAGAGGCTGCGCTAATCGCGCGAAGAAGTCGAACCAAAAACCTTTTTAGTAACTGATGGCGCGATCCGCGTGAGGTCGCGAGAACAGTTTTTAATTTGAATCATTCCTCTCCGCGCCTCACTCTCTTCCTCTTCCAAAACTGCTCCTTCAATTTCGCCCCAGACCCAGCACTTACCATAACCAACCTCACTCACCAGTATCCCTCTTTAAAAACCCAAACATTCTCCCTCATCCTCATTCTATCTTCCTCTCGTATTCTCTCACTTGCATTTCCTCTCAATATCATTTGATTCTGCAACTAAGGAAATCAATTCCACCATGGCAGGAGATAAGGTATGTTCTGAACATTAAATGCTATGTAGGTACAATGGTAGAGTCACAAACATTGGAAACCCAAATGCTCACTACCTAAGGCATTCACACTCTGTTTTTATGTTGTTCTTTGAAAACCTTAGGGTAGAAAATAACTGTTGTGTCAATTGTTCATTCTTTGATCTATGCTTTATTGCCATTGATTTTGTTCATTTAGGATATTGATGGGTTCAAAACAGGCATAGTATGTTGATGTGGTTGAGTGCCCATAACATGTTTGATAAAATGTCTCACTGAGAAATTGGAGTACAATGGGGCAATCTTTGATTTATTGCTAGAATAAGCATTAGGTCCTACCCTGATTTGAATGTTGTGATATGAATAAAGCCCAGATACATTTTTTTTATTCCAGTTATGTAATTAGGACTTTGTTTTCAATAAATTGTGCTTAAGGTTCTTGTGTTACCAAGATATTTGCTATGTTGCTTGAATATTTGAATTGTTAAAACCCTTGAGAGATGAATTGATGATGTTGCATAAGTGAGCTGTTTTGTGTTGTGGTGGAGGTGATGAGGGAAATTGGATCAATTGTGAAGGGAGGCATAGATTTAAATTAAAAGCCATTACAGATAGTCACCTTGATGAAACTTGCTTGAATTTGGTATACTAAAATATAATATTTGACTGATAATAAGCTCATTGAATGCATCCATGCTTGCTTTGTCAGTATTCATTTTCAACCAACTAATTGGAACATGGCCAAGATCAAAATATGGGAATGGTTGAATATAGCTTGGGTTTCCTAAATTTAAAAGACAAAAACATGAACCAAAACATGGGGCTGGATTGGATCTATCTTTTTTATGAGTGATTACAACTGTATCATGATGCACTTAAATTAAATGTCTATTTCTAGTGACTTGTAACCACCTAAATCTGGGAATGGAAGACCCATGCATTGATTGAAAATAAACTGAATTGAATAAAGTGATCCCTTTGTGCTGACATAAGAAATACTTGAACCCATATAATGTTGCTCCATATTCTAAATCTGGGAATCCCAATTGAATATCCCTGCTGAAATATACTTGTTCATAGTACCTTTTTGCATATAATTGCAACTGCAGGTACTCAAATTGATCAGCCAACACTTCTTGCTTAATTTTCCCTCTGTTTAGTGTTGAGTGCGATCTAAATGATGAAATAAATCTGGGAATTAAGGACCCTTGTAAACAAATTGAATTGAACCCATTTGAGTGTGTCTGCTGTTGACAAATATTGATTGGAAACTTAAACTGCTTCACCATGCTATTGATGCTAAATTTACATTATACCTTGAATTTTAGGGATATCATTCACTGATGCATAGTGCCCTGAGTTACCCATTAATTTTTGATGATCTGGCCCAAGGAGGGACACAAATCTGGGAATTGCACTTACTTAACCATGTATATATATTTGAATTTTTCTAAATTTCAGGGTAAACAAATAGCAAAGGGCAAGAAGAAAGCCACTGCTGGAGGAGGCACAAAAAGAGCTAGAGTAGCAGATTTTGATGAGATCCGCTTCCAGACAACAGAGTGCCAAGAGAAATTCGATACTTGGTATTTACAGAAGAAGATTATATTAGAGAAGAAGATTCTTTGGGACACGCTACCAGAGGACAACCCAGTGAGGGCAGTCATTCTCGGACGTCAGTGGCAACGCCTTGTTAGCTTCCTAGAGCCCAGTTCCAGCTCTATATTGAAGGAATTTCTAGCCAATGTTGATCCGGGCACTATATGGAGGACCAGGATGTCTTGGGTGAGGGGTGTCCAGGTTTCTTTTGATGACAGAGCTATAGAGCGCATCCTGGACACTCACTATGATCCCTTCGATGACTGTGACTTCCTTCAGCTCTTCCTCCGGATGCAGCCAGATGCTCTTACGAAAATGTATAGGGACGATGTTCCCCAGCTGGCCACCACCATCCGCAGAGCCATCACAGGTCTCTACACGGCTTGGAAGCCCAAGCCCGGCCTCGACTACATACCAGAGAAGCTGCGGAAGCATGACCTGGTGGGAGATGCCGCTGTCTGACATCAGTTCGTGAATCACACAGTCATACCTTCTACTAATATGACTGATGTGAACGTTGAGAGGGCCATCTTGCTTTATACCCTTCGAGGTGAGGGTAATCTTCTCATTTCTAACATCTTATCTAACAGGATTCTCCATATGATACAGGACGCTAGCAGCAAGTCCTGGCTGGCACACCCATCCCTTATTCTTCATTTGTGCCGACATGCGAGTGTGCACATTGATGACGACGAGCCCATGGACGTCCCGATCGCACCTCTTATGGTCCATAAGACCTACTTAGATGCCATGGCAGCCGCAGCTGATGAGCAAGTTCTCCGAGCTTCTAAGCTCAAACCTGAGGAGCTTGCCACCCGCAGTCCTAGGGCAGCACCAGCACCAGATGTCCCACAGCCAGCCTAACCACTAGCAGATGCACCACCACCAGTACCACCAGCTACAACTCCTTCTTCTACCACCACTCCTGGACATAAGCCGCTTTACACAGATTCTCCCACCTATTTGGCCTTCCAGAAGTTCGTTAGGACCCAGCTTGCTCAGCAGACCATCATGCTTGGAGCCATATGCAGACACTTGGGCATCCCTCCAACAGAATACCAGATTTCACCAGCATCACCAGCAGATCCCCCTATTCCCTCAGATGCAGTTGCGGCAGCAGATTCAGAGCCTTCTATTCCTGAGCCAGTACAGACATCAGATGCTGCAGTTGTTGTAGAGAGAGGAGAGGGAGATGAGTGATCAGGACATTTCTTTAGTTCTGTTTTATATTATTTTATGTTTTCAGGTTTTTATGTTTATTTTGGATTTTGCACTAGACATTTTCATACATTCTGCACTTTACATTACTGCATATTTATATATATATAGTCCAATTTTACTTGATTTATCTTTCGAAAATAAAAAATGTTTAGATCAATGTTGAGTTGAATGCGATTTTCCAAATAATGCTTCAATTTTCCAAAGCACCGTGACCTTATTTGTGGTTGCTGGGGACAACAACATATAAATCTGGGAATGGTTACGCATTATTTCGCAAATCACAATCAAAGAACAGATGACGTCTAACAGAATTTTGTCAAAATTTTTCAAAAATAAGCAGCACATCAAATTTTTCAGAATTAAAAGTGAATGGACACAGTAATGGATGGATTTCTTTGATAAAATCTTGATGAAATGAGACATAGCATGGACTACATGATGCATGAATGGAATTTGATTGTTGATATGTGAAATGCATGTTGAGGTTGAAATGATGCTTGAAATGCAGTCAGCTGAGATTGACTTGAGTATGAACACCTGTAAGGATTTGAGCCAAACAGCGGTAATGTCTTCTTTCTGAGAGACTCTGATTTCATTGTACTCTAGAACTTGAACTGTTTCTCTGGATGCAGGTGTGACTTGATATGATTAAGGCAAATTTTTTCTTCTGAAACTAGGGCCAAATTGACTCACCAATCAATTATTTTCCAATTGCACCTCATTTGAGCTTAAGCCTTTCATTTCAATTACCTAAATCAGAGCCACATCCAATTGACCAACCCCCTGAGGCTAGAAAAGGTTTGTTATAGGTCCATGACAGCAGAAAAACAGGGAAACATCCATCAAAAGAAACACGAGTGAATTCAATTGGTTGTGAAGAACAAGAAGAAACAAGCATGGTCCAAATTAGAAGACAAGAAGTTCGTCAACTGGAAAATTTGAGAAGCTGCAATAATCTTTAATTTTGTTAATGTTTTAATTGTTTTATTCTAAAAAAAATCCAAAAATTCAAAAATAAGTTATTGTTCTGTTTTACTTTAGAATAAATGGTTGAATAAAGTACCAGGTTTGGAAAAAGAAGACAAAGAGCACGTTGTGGACTTAAGGGACTGGATCTAGCCTCTCATTAAGCTACTTATCCAAAGAATTTCCTACCTTTAGCCCAGCCACGTTACAAGCCGGAAAGACCTTTTGATCAAGTCATGCTTACAACTGTTGAGAATATTTTCAAGCTTATGGTAGTGCTGTGACTTTGTTGAGTAAGAGAATCATCATAACCTTATACACTTGAGTGAATGAGTGGATTAAACACAACTTTTGTGAGGAATACTCAAGTAAACTCTCATGAATTGACAGCATTGGAAGTACCATGGAAAGCTTTGATGTGAATTTGATCATACATAGCATGATGATTCTAGGATTGTAACATGTGGTTTGTGTTTGATTATTGATTCTGCTTAGCCTTGAATTCTTTCTGTTGCTGGGGACAACAACTTTCAAATCTGGGAATTGTTTGATGTGTTGCAAACACATCTTAGTTTTAGGCTAGTTTAGGATATAATTTAGTTAAATAAATTAGGAATTAGAATAGAATTAGCTAGTTTATCATTTTAATTGTCTCCAATTTCAATTCATTACCATTTGAGCACTTTCAGGTCAAAAAGAGGAGGATCAAGGCAAAAGAAAGAAGAAAACAAGATTCAAGGCACCGCGCGGATAGTGCCAGTCACCGCGCGGGTCGCGCCACTTGCAAATTAACAGACCTCAGACTCAAACAAGTCGCGCTAGTCGCGCCGGACTCCGCGCCAGTAGCGCCAAATGATAGAAAGCCAACCTGCCAGCTTGAAGACCTCGCGCTAGTCGCGCCATTCCCACGCGATCAGCGCCATCTATTCGAAGCACCGCGTGGATCGCGCCATAGCCGCTCTATCAGCGCCAGGAACTCCAATCTCAGACCATTTAGCTCGAAGACCTCACGCGATTAGCGTGGGGGTCCACGCGATCAGCGTCGTTGATTCGAACGGTTCACGCGGGTCGCGCCATGAAGATTTTATTGCCTGTTTTAGATTTATATGTTTCGAATTTGAGCACAGTTTAGGCTTTGTTATTCTAATTAAATCTATCTATAAAAGAAAAGCCTCTGGACTGAAGAAAAATGTTTCCATATACTTCCATATTATATTTTACATTGAAAAAATCATTCAAAAACCTCTGGAAATCAAGAATCAAGGCTAGGGTTTCAGCACAGTCATGTATTATTCAACAACTTTGATGTTCTTGAGGCCTATGGCAGGCTAAATCTTGTATTGTGGGAAGGCCATGAATTGATGTGAAGTCCTCTGTAATTTGACTGGTATTGAATAATAATGTTTTGATTGTTTTATTCTATTCTGCACTTATTTCTATTCTTATTTGGAACTGATCACTTCAATTAAGTATCTAGGGTTAGGATTCGCGATGGGGACGTTGGGGTTCTAATTTCTGACCTGTTTAGAATAACAGTTGTTCATCACCTAGGGATAGGGATGCGTAGCTGCAAAAATTATAATATGGTCTTTTAAATGCTTAAACTGATAGAATTCACTAAGGAATTAGGTTTTCAATTCAGGTTAAAGGGTTAATTCACTAAGGGATTAGGAATTAACTAATCTAGAAAAGACTTATTCTCTGAACAATTATAACAAGAAACCCATATGATATATTCTATAAATGCTTAGTTTGACAGAATCGCTAAGGGATTAGGGTTCTCGATTGAATTAAAGAGCTAAATCGCTAGTTATCTAGGATTTACGAATTTAGGAGAGATTTATCATTTGTGTAAATTAAACTAATAAACCAGTCAAGTGAAAGAGGAGGAATCAGAGGGGATTGCGCCTGACCACAATTATTCGTCCATTGGTAACTTCTCAATTTGATTTATTGTTTTCTTTAATTTCTGTTTTTACATTCAAACTACCAATTCAATCCACAACAATTCTTTTCAACATTTTCTGTTTTCTTTACTTTCAATCACATTGATTCCTCATTACTGTGAACATCACCCCAATCCCTGTGGAGAACGATACTCACTTACCTATTTTATTACTTGGAACGATCGGTGCACTTGCTGTAGTGTGCTATTTTCGCAACAACATATAATCAATTAAATATGACATATAATCGATTACAAGTCATCCCCTACCTCTTGAAATGTCAAAAGTAATCGATTACACCTTGGTTTAATCGATTACACTGTGCTTATTTTGAAATCTGCTGAACTGAAATAATCGATTACTCATCGATTTAATCGATTATTCATGCTGTTGTGAAATTTCTGACAGGTTTTCTGGGTATCTATAACGCCCAAGTTATAATTAACCTTCATTAACTGCCTATAACAGCTATAATTTTGAAAAATTTGAATGTTAAGTGCCTTATTCTTGCCTATACATAGATCCTTGGTGAATCACTTATTTCTTGCACCAAAAATTCTTCTTCTCTTACCTTCTATTTTGAATTTTCAAGCTTTCCATATTCTTATTTGCTTTTCCTGAAAAATGTCTGCACCTAAAAGAGTCAGAACTAGGAAAAGAAAGGTGGGTGAGTCTTCTTCTAATCCTCAACCCCAACCTCCACCTGATAGATTAAGTCTTTGGTTCACCAAAGAGGCAGACAAAATGACTTATCTTCAATACAATGCCACCAAACCTATCAGTTCTCCTAAATATATAAGCCTAGACTGGTTCATCCGAGAAGGTTTTATCTTTCCAGCCTTATTAGAAACCCAAGGCCTTAGGAGATTCATGGAAATGAAGGGTACTTACTACCCTGACCTTGTTAGAGTCTTCTACACCTGTGGAAGAGGATCCATTGATGGCCAACATTTCAAGTCCACTGTCAAAGGGGTTGAAATGGTCATTACCCCTGCATTGTGGGAGTCTATTGCTGGGGTGGTTAATGATGGGGAGAGAAAATTTGAAGAAACACCTGAGGGTTATAGTAAAATAGGCACCTATAGAGAGTCTCTTACTGATCCAAACCAACCAATTAGGAATAGGTTGAGTACTGGTCCTATGGCACCAGAAAACAGACTTCTCCATTACCTTATTACATACAGTCTGACCCCAAGGGCAACCAACCATGCCCAAGCTATAGATGAGGACCTACAACTGATGTATGGTCTCACAAATTCCATCCCCATGAACTGGGTTCTTATTTTCCAGGAAATTATGATGAAGGCCAAGAGGCTTGTCAACTATCCCTTTCCATACCCTGTGCTAGTGTCTAGATTCATTTACCACTTTGGGGTTGATGTCTCTGATGAAGTGGTGGATAACACCAACTCCTCCAACAGCCTTATTCAAGAGAAACATTTGACTAAGCTTGGACTTCACAAAACTCCTGATGTCTGGGTCATGGGTGGACAGCCTCCACAGCCTCAACAAGTGCCTCAGCAGCAAGAACCATTTGTTGCTGACAGTGAAGAACTTTTTGCTGATTCTGCAAGTGAAGGAGATCATTCTCAACAGCCTCTTCATTCTCAATTCGAATCTCTCATGCTTGCCAAGATGGATGGGCTTCTGCAGATGCAACATGACTTCAAAGCAGAAGTTCAAGGCTCTTTTAGGGAGATAAATGAGAGGCTAGATGATATTGAAGCCACACTTAGGATGGATGAAGAATCTGTGGAATTTTAAAGCTTTAGTTATTTATGTTTTATTGTACTTTGTTTTTATTTCAATTCCAAGCCTTTTTTATGTACTTCTCCTACAATATTAATGCATTATTAAGTTTTTGTTCACTCTAAATCCGTTGTGCCTTACATTTTTTGACTTTAAAAAGCCAATCAGGGGGAGAAAAAATTGAAATTAAGGATGCTCTGCAGTATACTCTGTTTGCCCCTGTTTTTTGTGCATTTTTTAGCTAAAAATTTCAACTGCATAATCTGGAAAAATTAGGGGGAGTTAAAGGCTTAAACTGTTTGCTATGAACAAATGAATGTTGGGAATGAATGCTTAAACTAGAACCAGTTGCTTTTAACACTTGTTTTTGCAAAGAAAAATGAATTTTTCAGGTATCAAGTAAGCTCAGAAAAATGGTATGAATGTTCCTTACTTAATCTCAAGACCTATGTTGTTCAATTTCAAATTTGGCATGTTTAAAGCCAAAAAGGGGGAGATTGTTGATTTGAGGGGGAGTTACTTGAAGCTTGAAGAAGATTGAAGATTTGCAAATGTTTTTGGACTTTCAACATGGCTTGAAGAATTTGAAGAAAAGCTTGAGATTAAATGTAAAAGGAAGGGAGTCTCTAATGATCCAAGTTATAGTATACATTCTATTCATAATCATTTGGGTTTATATAGCAAAGGCATGAAGTAATTTGTTTAAATCATGAAATAAGTTAAGTGTTTTTGGAAAAATAGCATTGCACGACTTTAATCGATTAAAACAACTAAGGAATCGATTATTTTGTTCTTGAAGCTTTCTGGAAAAATCACAAGAACATTTTAATCGATTACACTATCGGATTAATCGATTATCTTAACTTAGCATAGATATAATCTGCCTTTGTGTTCATTTTAATCGATTACTATTGATCCGTAATCGATTACATTACTCATTTAGTAAATAGCATCACGCTGGTATAATCGATTACCATTCATTGTAATCGATTACTTAGTTCATTACATGATTTGCATGATGCCTGGATTAATCGATTACCTTTAGGTGTAATCGATTACATAGAACAAACATGTTTTTCTGAATGACTGGTATAATCGATTACCAAGTATTGTAATCGATTACATAGTACAAATACATTTTTCATAGTGCCTGGAGTAATCGATTACACGTCGGGATAATCGATTAAATTACTCGTTAATGCTGCCCAGATTCCTTATGAACACTTTAATCGATTACAGGAGCATGTGTAATCGATTACATATGCAAAAAAATTGATTGCTGGAGCGTATTTAATCGATTACAGGTGGTTACAAATTTTTCTATAAATTGAATCTTTGCTCAGTTGATTAAGATAACTAGAGTTTTCTACTTCTGAGCATTCAAAAGGCATTCTAAGCTTTCACAAAGTGAATTTTCTGGGTTCTTAAGTTCTTGCTTCCATCAAAACCAATATGGGTCTTTAGGATTAAGTGAAGCAAGATTTCTTCTTTACAAAGTTTAAGGAAAGGCTTGTTCTGATTTAGTGATTGCATTCAACCTGGTATACTCATTCTCAAGCATATCATCTATTGGATCATCAGGTGCTTTCTTTCCTTACTCTTTGTGTTTGTAACTTTCTATTGAATATTGTATTTGATTTTCTGTTGTAAAAAGGGGTTCTTGCTTGTATTTTAGAGATAGTGTTTCTCTAAGTGTTGCTGGGTAATGTTCTCAACTGGGTTTTGTCTCTAAGGATCTAATAGGGTTTTAGATCATTGAACTTTATCTAGGGTTGATAAAGAGAGACTTGTAATAATCTTGTAAGAACTAAAATTTACAATAGTGAAACTCTACTCTAGTGTTGAGTAGAAGAAAACTGGATGTAGCTTCATAGTGTTTGAAGTGAACCAGTATAATTGTTGTGTGTTCATTTGTTTTCTGCATATTTGATTTTCTTCTTTGTGAATTGATAGAGTGCTTTTAGTTGAGTATTTTTCTATCCTTCTTAGCTTATTTGACCTCTCTTGGACCTTTATTTTCCGATTCTAATTCAGTTTTTGGGCCTAGGCAAGTAAGTGGGCTTAATTGCTAATTGTTGCGTATTTTTGGATTTTTGCTCACTTGACATATCTGACTTGTGTAGGACCTATAGGGAGCTACCGATCTCCGAATGGAGCTTTATAGGAGTCCCTGGAAATATAACGAAAAGATCTACAAGTTTGCTAGAAATAGCCCGAGGCCAATTCTGTCATTTAGAGGGTCATTTTAAGCTTTGAAGTTTGCGCCTCTGCACTTGTATTTTTGGGCTGCGAATTTGACTTTCATGGTTGTAAATTTCAAATAATTAGATTGTTGGGTTTGTTTATGGCCCATTTTGTTTATGGCCCATTTTTTTTATGGGTCCATTTCCTGTTTCTCATGGCTTTTCCTATATTTTGCTTGCTGTTGATTATGTTTCTAGATGGGTTGAGGCTAAGGCCACCAGAACTAATGATTCTAAAGTTGTTGTGGATTTTGTGAGATCCAACATTTTTTGCAGGTTTGGTGTGCCTAAAGCCATTATCAGTGACCAGGGGAGCCATTTCTGTAAC
>PYAF01000508.1:17622-41529 GCA_007407185.1 Glycine tomentella | reverse complement strand
ATTCTTGAGGATGCTTTATGGGCTCATAGGACCGCTTACCGCACACCTTTGGGGATGTCTCCCTATAGGGTGGTTTTCGGTAAGGCATGCCACCTTCCAGTGGAGATTGAGCACCGTGCTTATTGGGCGGTAAAGAGTTGTAACATGGCATTTGATGAAGCGGGTATGCAAAGGAAGCTTCAGTTACAAGAGCTTGAGGAGATTCGTTTGGAAGCCTATGAAAACTCCAAGATTTACAAGGAGAAAATGAAGAAATTCCATGACTCTAGGATTCTTAGAAAGGAGTTCCATAGTGGCCAAAAAGTGTTATTGTTTAATTCTCGCCTTAAGCTTATTTCCAGTAAACTTCGATCTAGATGGGATGGACCTTTTGTTATTACTAATGTTTTTCCCCATGGTGCAGTTGAGATTAAAAATGAAGCTACCGACAAGGTCTTCAAGGTCAATGGTCACTGATGTGTTGCAAACACATATTAGTTTTAGGATAGTTTTAGGTTATAATTTAGTTAAATAATTAAGAAAATAGATTAGAATAGGTTAGTTTATTATTAAGTTTGATTTAATCTCATATCATTACCATTTGTGCATTTTAAGGCTTAAAAGAGGAGAATCAAGGCAAAAGAAGGAAGAAAACAAGATTCAAGGTCTAGCGCGAGTCGCGCCAAGTGCATAACAACAGGCCTCAGATTCAAACAAGCCGTGCAATCAGCGCCACACTCCGCGTCAGTAGCGCCAGATGCTCAAAGGCCAACCTTCCATCTCGAAGAAGTCACGCAACTCGCGCCATGGCCATGCTAACCACGCCACTTATTCGAAGCCTCCGTGCGGATCGCGCCACAGCCGCACCATCAGTGCCAGAAGTCCAGCATCAGGCCATTCAGCTCAAAGACTCCACGCTATTAGCGTGGAGTTCCACGCGATCAACGCCATCCATTCGAGCAGTCCATGCGATCAGCGCGGGACTCCGTGCGGGTCGCGCCACAGAGATTCTGTTCCCTGATTTAGATTTATCTGTTTCGAATTTTGGCACTGTTTTAGGCTTTGTTACCTTAATTAAATTATTCTATAAATACAAGGCTTCTGAGGACTGAAGGACATCATCCATTATTCATCCATTAACCATCTATCATCCAGAAACACTTCTACAAACCTCTGGAATTCAAGAATCAAGGCTAGGGTTTCAACAGAACTATGAATTATTCAACAACTTTTGTATTCTTGAGACCTATGGCAGGCTAAATCTTGTATTGTGGAAAGGCCATGAACTGATGTGAACTCCTCTGTAACTTAACTGGTATTGAATGAGAATTTCTTGATTGTTTTGCTTTACTCTATTCTTTATTGTTTTATTCTTATTTGGAATTGGCCATTCTAATTAAGTATTGAGGGTTAGGATTCGCAATGGGGATGTTGGGATTCTAATTTCTGACCTTAGTAAAGTAACAGTTGTTCATTACCTAGGGATAGGGATGCGTGGCTGCAGAACTTATAATATGGTCTTTTAAATGCTTAACTTGATAGACTTCACTAAGGAATTAGGTTTTTGGTTCAGGTTAAAGGGTTAATTCACTAAGAGATTAGGGATTAGCTAAAGTAGGAAAGATTTATTCTCTAAACAATCAGAAATAGGCAAACCATATGTTATAGTCTTTTACATGCTTGATAGGAATCACTAAGGAATTAGGGTTATTGTCCAAGGGTTAAACTGCTAAGGAATTAGGGTTTACTAAACTAGGAAAGATATATCATTTGAGTAAGCAAACTTGATAAACCAGTTAAGTGAAAGTGGTAGGAATCAAAAGGGATTGTGCCTGACCACAATTGTTCTTCTATTGGTAACAACTCTATTTAATTTACTGCACTTAGTTCTTTAAATTTTGTTTTATATTCAACACTTCAACCAACTCAACAACAATTCTTTTAAAATAATTTCTTTTTACTTCCAATTACTGAGACTTATAATTACTGTGAATTTCACCCCAATCCCTGTGGAGACGATACTCTACTTACCTACTTTTATTACTTGAAACGAGCGGTGCACTTGCCGTAGTGTGCGTATTTCGTCAACAGTCACCAACTCAAAGCATTTCATGAGAGCCCTCAAGTGGAGAAAGAGCTTGTGGAGGACATCTCTTTGGTCCTGCCAATTTTGTGTGAAGATGTGTCTTGAATGACATTTGGGGAGTTTCCTTTTCCCTTTTATTTGTTGTCTCTTTGTTGCATTTCTTTGCATGCTTACATTGAGGACAATGTGCATTTCAAGTGGGGGGTGGAGGATTTCTAAAATCTGTTTCTTTTGTTGTTTTCTGTTTTCTGTTTCCTGTCTTTTATGTTTTGTTGCTGTCTGTTTGTCAGTGTCTATTGTTTTCTATTTTCTGTTTTCTATTTATCTGTTTGTCTATTTTTTGTTGCTATTTGCTGCTGTTTTTATTGAATTTAGGCACTTTTTCATGTTTTCCATAGGCTTTCCAACTTGTATAAATTGTGAGAAATGTTAAAAAGTTGATTGGATTGAGAGGTTTCATACTTGATGTGAATCATTGTTGCAATTGTTGAAGTGATGAGTAGGCTTGAGAAATAGAGTTTAAGATGAACCATGTGTGGTAGAATTATGCCTTGTGAGTTTTTGAGCCTTTGTGAATATGTTCTTTCATGTGTGATTTCACCCTTGGCTAGATTACTCTATGTTTTGTGTAACACCCCAAAAAATTAGAGAATTATAGATAATTACTAAAGAGTAAAATGTTAATGAAAGGTAGTAGAAAAATTTAGGGCAAAATGACAAGAACGCCCCTGAACAAATTCAGAAATGATGTTTATATCCCTAGGATAAAAATGATAATTTTGCCCTGAACAATTCTGGAAATGACCAAGGTATCCCTAGGAGAAATGACCAAAATGTCCTTAGACAATTCCACAAATGACAGACAGGTCCCTAGGGTAAATGACCAAAATGCCCTTGAACATTTATACAAATGACCAAAATACCTTTTTTGCTCTGATAAGGTCAGACAGCTTCAATAAAGTCCGGGAAACCTGACAATAGTATAGTATGTTTCTAGATAAGGAATTATTAACATTATTAGTAAAGAAAAACCATAAAATAGAATTTTTAGAAATTTTGAAAGATAGTTCAAAAAGAATTGAACTTAAAATAATCTAAGTTTGGTAAAAACACAGAAGAAAGATAGATACAATCTAGAAAATTTTCTCTTCATTATAGTAGGAATGGATTCTTTAATAAGTAGCCTAAACATTTTACTAATCAAAAAACAAAGTGAACCAATAGGAAATTAGATAAAATCATAGAAAGAAATTGTGTGACAACTTATTAAATGTTACTAAAACTTTAAGGTAGCTTCTAACTAATTTTGAAAATTTATTCTTAAGGAAGCAAGTTAGATTAAGGTTTTCTAAAATTCAAAAAATGATTTTATTCAATTCAAAAACTTAAGTTAAGAAAAATAAAAGTATAAAATCCCTAAACTAAGAGCTAGTCCACGGTTTAAGCTAAAACTAAATCATATTGTACCAAAACCAAGTTAAAAACCGTGCACTTCATGTAACAAGGAAGAAAGCTTTAGAAATCTTGAGAAAGGAGACACTTGGACGGTTGGCAAGCAAGGAGCAACACCATTGGACCAAGTAGAAAGCTACTTTAGCAAAATGCAACAAAATGTCTCCTAGGACCAAGAAGCTCCACGTGAAGAATTCAAAAACAAAAGGCAAGGAACAAGCTTGATTTTACACGGCCAAAGCAAAGGAATGCTGCAGAATTTTCATGAAAACAGCCACATGGAGGGTTATAAATCAATAACCAATGAGGAGAAAGCAACTAAAAAGCAAAGTCATAATAAGCTTGAGATATTTTTCAATAAAAGCCAAAAAACCTAGCAATATAAAAGGATTGGTGGGGACCAAGGGGTTGGTGATTTTACACGGACAACACCTTACTTTCAGCCATTCCTTTCACCTAAAACACAAAGCAAAAACAAAAGGCCACACCTTGAAGCTTCACGTGAGAAGACTAGGAGAGCTTAGGACAACTTGTTAAATTCCAAACTCAAGAAGCAAAGGTATGGGGAGTATCTTGGTAAACATGAATTAGGTAGTTGATTAGGATAATTTAACCTCTAATCTTCTAGGATTTAAGCCAAGTTCTTCCTTGTTTAACAAGACTTAAAGTTAGCATACCATGTGTTTGTTAAAAGTCCCAAATAAGCTAGAATAATTTATAGATTATAACTTGAATACCTACTTAGTTTAAAATGAAAGTAGTTAATTAATATAAGTAATTCTGGTTAATTAATAGGACTAATTCTATTTTGTTGGATTTGTAATTAATTATTTGATGTTGTTAAGTTGTTAATTAAATATAGCTGTATGAGATTATGTTGTTGTATTTAATAATTGAGGTTGCTGTATAATTTATTAAGCTGTCATATAATGATGTAATATTGCTGTATGTTGTTACTTAATTTATTATGTTGCTGTTATGATTATATAATGTTGCTGTTGCTATATTTAATAAATTCTGTATGATACCATATTGCTGCATATTGCTGTATGTTTTATTCGGTTGTTGTATTTAATTAAGTTGTTGTATGGTATTTTATTTGTTGATATAGCTGTATGAGTTGATGTAGCTGTATGATATTTTCACATTCACTTGAGGTTGAGCAATAATGAAGATTTGATGCCTATTTTATTAGAAATTAGGTCATGGACATATGATTTATTTCTCTAAAAGAAATTATGGCACACTTGTATCTTTTACATGAAATTAATTATGATGAAGTGATGGTGCCAAAATCTTGAATGGAATAAATATCAAAGGGTAATTGAAAATGAAAGAAAATCATTACATTCATTTTTGCATTTTCCCTCGGAGTGGAGGGAGGTCTCACTGGAGTGGGTGGGACTGTTCCACTGGAGTGGGTGGAACTGTATGGTACCTTTTCCCTCGGAGTGGAGGAAGGTCTCACTGGAGTGGGTGGGACTGTTTCACTGGAGTGGGTGAAACTATTTTAATTTCTGGTACCTTTAATTAGGCCTCTGAGATCTCAGTCATGCATCATTTAATAAAGAAATCATGCATCATTTCCCATGTATCTGTTTCTGTTTGTAAATGATAATTTATTCGTTAATTATCTGTGATGTTATTTTAATTTTCTGTCGATTATCTAATCATGTTTATTAAATACTTACCCGAGTTGTGTCTGTGGTTTGACACCTGTGATGACCCCAATTAATTTGGGCGAGCAGAGGAACAATGATTAGCTGAGACATGGAGAAGCTTGATGAGTTTTATGCTGTGTTTTGACTTGATATCGTTTGCTGTGGCTACTTTTGAGAGTTATGTAATTCATATGGTACTATTTGATAGTGGTTTGTATTTTATTATGGATGACTGTACACGGACTGTTTTACTTAATTATGCTTAAATTAACTAGACTACGTATTATGTTAAATCATTTCAACTTAGCAAATCGTTTAGAATATTCGTTTACGTAACTGAATCACGTAGAAAATTTTATTTTTCCGTCAATTAAAAACGTAATCGATAAAAACGAAATCAACATAATAGATTAAAATAAGGAAATTAAACGAAGTCGTTATATTTTGCCTTGCCTCTTTTGACATTCCTTGTTGCACATGCTTTGATTGAGATGATTTAGGCCTTCTTTCTTTTAGCCACTAGCCAAATAAGCCTATCCTTGTGTTGATATCCATTGTCACCCTCTTTAAGCCTTTAGCCTTTTCTGTTGATTCTAGTGAAGCCAAGTATCAATGAATGAAGATCAAGCTTCAAGGTTTTTGACTTTCAAACATGCACAAAAGGATATGCTCAAAGGAAAACTTGAAGAATCAATTTGATCATTTGTAAAAGGAAATATATGATCTGATAATCCAAGTATACGCATCATGCATCATTCATTCATTTTAAGATCATTGGATTAATTGATTAAGTAAAAGCATTTGATTAGAAAGGCACTTAGAATGAAAAACAAAACATGATCATTGTAATCGATTACATCTCAGTTTAATCGATTACTCAGGCTTTTATGAAAAGATGGAACTCTCTGTCTTAATCGATTACAATATTTGTTTAATCGATTACATGCCTGAACATGCATCTTAGGAAAATACAAGCTGACTGTCTTAATCGATTACTTCACGGAATAATCGATTATATTGTTCTTTGTCTAAACCAAGAAAAACTTAAGATCATTTTAATCGATTACATTATTTCCTTAATCGATTACGAGGTTTATTTTGAAAAAACATGTGCCTCTGGCTTAATCGATTACGTATCGGAATAATCGATTAAATGGTTCGTTCTTGAAACTCAGAACATTTTATAAACAGATTAATCGATTACTATCTTGATTTAATCGATTACATATGCTAAATAATCGATTACTGGAGCGGGTTTAATCGATTATTTTCAGTTAAAAAGCTGTTATAAATAGAACCTCTTCGGCTGAGGTTTGTAACTTTTGATCTTTTGCGAAATTTTGAAGTCTAAAGCATTCACAAAAACTCTGAGCTTTCATTAGTGAGATTCTCTGTGTTCTAAACATATATAGCTTCACAAAATTCATATGGGTCATTGAATTAAGAAGGTGAAGCATTTGTTCATTCAAAGATCAAGGAAAGGGAATGCATTAAGTTGATTATCTGTCATTCAATTTGTGAATTCATACATCTACATGCATTCTTGGATTATTAGGTGATGTCTTTCTTTGTTCTTTGATGGTGTAAATTGCTTTTTGAATTGTTTGTAAAGATTGGTCTATTGTAAATGAGTTTCTTGCAAGTGTAGAGATAGTGTTTCTCTAGTTTTTTTGCTGAGTAGTGTTCTTGGCAAAGGGATTTGGTCTCTAAGAGTCTAATAGGGTTTTAGACTTCTAAACTTTATCTAGGGTTAATAAAGAGAGACTTGTATAATTGCTTGTAAGGATAATTGTTTTGCAATAGTGGAACTCTACTCTAGTGTTGAGTGGAAGAACTGGATGTAGCCTCATAGTGTTTGAGGTGAACCAGTATAAAATCTGTGGCTAATCTTTCTGTTAATCTCTTCATCTATTAATTACTTTGTTTATGAATCAATATCATTGCTTAGAATTCTGTACTCTGTTTTCTATTCTTTATGAAAAGGGAATTTGATTGAATATTGATTGTTGGTATTAAAACAATTTCTAAATGTGATAAAGATCCTGTGGTAACTGATTTTAAAATTTTAATTGGACAAGGTTCAACCAATTCACCCCCCCTCTTGGTTGTTTTGAAGTGTTCCTTTGTTTTTCATTTTCTTTCTTGTTTAGCTCATTAAAAACTAAAAAATGATGGAAAACCATGTTACCCTAGCTTTAGGGAGAGAAGGGGCTTTGAAATTGTTTTGGCAGTGGGTTTCAAACAAGTGTGGGGTGTTTGTCTTTTGTTTTGTTTTGAAAGAAAAGAAAAGAAAAAGAGAAAAGAAAGAGTTCAAATTGCAAAATTTCAAAGAAAAGAAGAAAAATAAGAAAAGTAGAAAAAAAATTGTGTATAAGCAAAGAAAAAGAAGTTCAAGCAAAGAAAAAAAAATATGCAATAAAAGTTGTTATAGTTCATTTTCATCCTTGTAAATTCTTTTAAATTTCACCTTGCTTCTACCCTTCTTTTATCTTGTTGGCTTGCTCCCCATTGTCCCTCTTTTCTCTTAAGCTTTAGCCTAAATATCCTTTTCTTGTCCACCTTTCCCTAAGCCATTCATTACAAGTTAATAAAGTCCTTTTGATCTTTTGATGCATGTGTATTTCAAGTTGAATGAATGAGAGGTTTGTCAATGCTTGGATGTGCTAGTTGCATGTGGTGTTTGAGTGTAAATACAAGCCATACACATCATGTGAGGTTGAGTGCCACCCTTTGAGAGAATTCTATCACCTTGGTGCAATATTCTTCATTCTAAACTTGACTACTTTTTCACTTTGTGCTTTGTGATCATGTTTTCATGGATTGTTTGTTACCTCAACATTATTCTTCCATCTTTCATCTCTCCCACTTTTGTGCATTGTTGTGATCCATTGAAAAATATGTGTGCCTTGTTCATATCCTTTCTTTAAATTTTTGGTTTACTTTAGTTTGAATTTTTCTCTTAGTCTTTCTTTTAGTTTTGCCCAGGAGTGCAAAAGTTTAAGTGTGGGGTATTTTGATAGAGTGCTTTTACTTGAGTATTTTTCTATCCTTTTTAGCTTATTTGACCTCTCTTGGACCTTTATTTTCCGATTCTAATTCAGTTTTTGGGCCTAGGCAAGTAAGTGGGCTTAATTGCTAATTGTTGCGTATTTTCGGATTTTTGCTCACTTGATGTATCTGACTTGTGTAGGACCTATAGGGAGCTACCGATCTCCGAATGGAGCATTCTAGGAGTCCCTGGAAAGATAACGAAAAGATCTACAAGTTTTTTAGAAATAGCTCAAGGCCAATTCTGTCATTTAGAGGGTCATTTTAAGCTTTGAAGTTTGTGCCTCTGCACTTGTAATTTTGGGCTGCGAATTTGACTTTCATGGTTGTAAATAACAAATAATTAGATTGTTGGGTTTGTTTATGGCCCATTTCATTTTTAGAACTCAGT
This sequence comes from Glycine tomentella, assembly GCA_007407185.1. Classification (NCBI taxonomy): domain Eukaryota; kingdom Viridiplantae; phylum Streptophyta; class Magnoliopsida; order Fabales; family Fabaceae; genus Glycine; species Glycine tomentella. The sequence continues at coordinate 32,912 of PYAF01000508.1, read as the reverse complement.
CACTACATATTAGTGACTTAAGTGAAACTTGGGCACCACTCTTTACATTTCAATAAACAAGTTTTATTTTTCATTCCTTTAGTTTTTAGATCAAAACCCTTGCTCTCATTTTCTCTCTACTGTTCTTCCTTGTTCTTCATTGTTCTTCATTTTCGTTTTTTTGTTCTTCCATTTTCGTGCACCCAATCCATGGGGCTTTCATTGATAATGATCATGGAAGGCTAAATCACCAATCAATCCAAGGAACCAACCTAAGCACAAGGAGAATTGGAGTTCTGGTTTAGTATTTCAAATTCTACTTGAATGTTCATCTTCTTCTTCAATTGCTATTCTGTTTTTCATGATTATGAATGCGTTTAGGATTGAAAGCGGATTAGGTTATGGATTCATGCCTAATTTCGAACATTAATCACAGAATTAATTGGATGATATTTTAGTTAGGGTTGTGGTTTCAATCAATTTAGGGGTTAAGTCGATTAAGTTGCTTCTAATGAGATTGAATGAACTTTCATGATAGGATTAATTTTTGAGAACAATGATGATTCAAATTGCTTGGTGAGGTGAATTGGATTGATGTTTTAAATTCTGTTTTACATTACTTCTTTTGAATTTTGTTAGTTTTTGTGTTGCTCTTTAATTTTAGTTTACGTTTTTGCAAATTTTACTTACGCACACAAACTGTTTGATAAAATTCCCCCCTTACTATTACCATTGAATTAAAGCTAGAACCATATTGATCGTGTCTCTGAGTCGACCTAGGTTATCTCTGTGCTACAGAATTAGCTTAGTAAAATTGTTTTGGTGCATGTCGACAGCGTGTTTATCATGAATTTTGTTAACAACTCAATTCTTGAAGCATTACATCTTTTGGATTGATCTTTGGATAAAGGTTCTTGGTTTATAATTTGAAAAAGATCCATAAGAGAAAACTCTGATTTGATCAATAAACTTTTTAATTTACCAAGTCTAACCAATTCACCCCCCTCTTGGTTAAGTGTGAAGTGTTCCTATATTTTACATTAGGATGGTAGAATTTTGTTTTTTATAGAAAATTGTTTAGGTGTATGTTGTTTAACCGATAGTGTTTGTGCTTTAGTGTTTGGGTTAAATAGTCAGGGTTTCAAATTTAGGATTGATAATACAGGGTTATGGAGGGTTTGGTTGGGGTTTAGTACTTAGGTGATTCATTTTTTGGTACGAATTTGTGTTGTTATTTAATTTGGTTGATGTTGTTCATTAAACTGACATTGAATGTGCAGGTGCTAGGGTGATTCCTTTCTGGCAAGGAATTCCTTATTATACATATATTGATTAGAGTTACCCACCCGAAGAAGACTCTTTTAGCGATTCTGGTTGTGGTTCAGGTTCAGGATCAGTGCAGGGTCCGTGGCAACTAGGGGATGATTTGTTTGTTAAACAAGAATTTGACTCGAAAAAGGAAGCGCAAATAGCAGTGAAACATAACTTGATGAAGGAGCATGAGGAAGCAACTGTGGTTGAGAGCAAGCCTGACAAGTTTTCCATGAAGTGTGTTGCGTATACTGATGGTTGCCCTTGGAGGGTTAGGGTTAGTAAACCAGTATACCGAGAGAAGTGGGTTGTTTCAAGATAGGGTGAAAACACAATTGCTTGAATGATCATATTTCACAGGGTCACAGACAACTTGATTCTGACGTAATTGCTGCACTGGTAGTAGGTATGTTTTCATTCAATTTGATGCATTTGGAAAACATATTTGTTTTCAAAGCATGTTGTTCATGTGATTGTTACTTTTTTTTTGTTAGGAATGATTAAGGAGGAACCATTAGTGTCAATCTCATTGGTTCAGGAGAGGATTACCAATACATATGGATTTAAAGTTTCTTATCGAAAGGCCTGGTATGCGAAGTAGAAAGCAATGACAATGGTTTATGGGGATTGGGTAGAATCTTATGCATTCTTGCCCAAGTGGTGTAACTACATGCTTCGTTTTGCACCAGGTTCTTATTTTGATATTCAGACGAATGATTATTTTGTTGCAAATTGACTGGTATGGGCAAAGCGCGTGTTTCATCGCATTTTTTGGACTTTTGGACAGTGTTGCGAGGCATTTAACTATTGCAAACCCATCATTCAAGTTGATGGAACTCATTTATATGACAAATATAAAGGAAAATTGTTGGTTGCCACAACTCAGGATGGGAATAATGAATGTGTGCCTTTGGCATTTGCCATTGTTGAGGGGGAGACGTTGGAAGCTTGGGATTACTTCCTTTCTAACATTTGCTTCCACGTTACCCGTATGCAAAATATATGCCTCATTTCGGATCGCCATCGGAACATTATATCTGCTGTTCAAAGTCATCCTGGTTGGCAACCACCTTTTGCGCATCATGTGTTTTGCCTGCGTCACATTGTTAGTAATTTTAATCAAAGATTCAAGGATGCAAGACTGAAGAAGGCCCTCATGAATTTAGGTGACTTTTAAAAAATATTTATCATACTTTTGGTTAAGATGAATCTATAAATAGAATTATGTTGATGTATTTTTTTATGTTGCAGGTTATACACCCTCTATGGTCGAGTTTGACATCGCATTTGCGCTGTTTCGTGAGACCAGTCCTGAGGTTGCGGAATGGATCGATTCCATCCCCAAGGAGAAATGGACACGTGCATATGATGTAGAGGGGAGAAGATACGACCACATGACAACAAACTTGGCTGAATCGGTGAACAGGGTGTTGAAGGGAGCCAGGAACATGCCTATCACAGCTATTGTGAAACACAGTACACCCGATTGGTTCAGTATTTTGTAGATAGAGTTGAGGCGGCTGCCGAACAGCTTCAGCATTCACAACGATATTGCAAAAATCTAGTTGAAGCAATGAGGCGTAATCATTCCCTTGCTACAGGGCACCATGTACGCAGATATAATGTTGCTCGAACGTTATTTCAGGTGGATGATGGGTGCGACAAGTCATATTCAGTGTCCTTTGCCGATCGTGTTTGTCAGTGTGGCAAGTTCAAGGCATTCAAATACCCATGCAGTCATGCCGCAGCTGCTGCTTTACATGTGCGCCAAAATCGTTTTCAGTACGTGGACAACGTCTTCCTTGTAAGTAAGTTGGTGCAGGCATATTTAGTGCCATGGCAGCCAATAGGTAATGAACGGGTCATTCCATCGGGTGAAGGTCCAGTCATCATACCTGACAGATGAATGCTGCGTGCCAAAGGTCGTCGAAGATCCACTAGAATACGTAACGAGATGGACGAAGTGGAAACATCCCAGAGACGTATGAGGTGTGGCATTTGTAAGTAAGTTGGGCACAACCGGAGAATTTGTCCTAGTCGTGGGGGTACTTCATGATTTTCTGAGTGGTTGTATGTTTTTTTATTAATTGTACGTTAATGTACAACATAATTGGATATGTTAAATTAGTTTTGTATTTACTTTTTTTATAACGTAGTAATACTAATCATGTTTGGTTTTTTTAGTTGTATGATAATGTATTTGATGTATAAATATGTTCAATGCACGTTGTCATACAAGTTTTCACATGATACGCACAACTTGGGCGTTATCAACACGCCCAAGTTGGGCGTGACTGAACACGCCTAATAAATAGGCCGTCATTGCACACGCCCAAGTTGGGCGCCATTGAGCCCTATATAAGTCACAGGGTCGGCAATAAAAATTGAATGTGCATACGATGACATTCTTAGGAGAAACCAGCAGTCAGAACATTGGTAACTCAAAATTAGCCTTCATTTTTCCAAATGGATCAACGAACCACGACGAAACAGGGGTTTCTTTCCAATGTGCTACTCCAATACAAATGCGAATTCCAAATGACTGTTCGTTTCAGACACTGAAGAGTAGGATGCAGCACACCCTTCTTCTTATTGATGACCATTTTGTTGATAACATCTACTATCAACAACCATCCCTACATGCAGGTCAGTAGTATTTTTTTAATTCTGTGGCACTCACAAATGATGATGATGTTTGCAGAATGTTAAGGTACAATGACAAAATGTCGAGTGCTGGCCCTATTGAAATTTTATGTGCCATCAACAGAACACCCGATGGTATACTCAACCTACTTCAGTCCACCATCGTCCCCACACATGATGCAATGCTATATTACAACGAAAGTTGGAACATACCACGAAGAGCCGATTTTTTGGGTTATGCCTTTACTGGAACAAACCCAATACGATTTCAAATTCCTTCTGGATGCACCTTCGAAACACTAAAGGTTGTCATCAAAGAAGTTGCACCTGTTGGAATTCCCCCTAATGGGATTCACATGTCACAGGTGGTGAGAAAATTGTTTTTTCGACATCCAGGCCATGCACAATATTCAAACAGCACAATCGAATATGATATAAAAGAGTTGATAAGTGACAAAGACATGTTGAAGATGCTAGCAGAATCGAACTACTGGAAACGTTTTTGTCCAATTGAAATTTTAGCTATTTTTACCAAACCAGACATCTAGATGGAATGAGAGATGTGCGCTAAATATGTTGTTTTACATTATCGTTCTTATTAAAAATGTACGTTCTGTTTTGTTTTTTTCCTAACCAATGTTCACTGTTTGCATAAAAACGTGTCTGTCATGAATTCGTGTATTTCACGGCAATTATAAGCTAAATAATACTTAGACTTAGCATCATTAAAAAAAAAATAAATGGTAGAAACAAATGTAACCTACCTAATAGTTAGACTAAACATCATTAAAATAAATCAAATGTAACCTACATAATAGTTAGACTAAACATCATTAAAATAAATGGTACAAACAAATGTAAGCTACATAATAGTTAGAGCGACCAACATTAAAATAAATGGTACAAGCAACCGACTAAAACTAAGACGGTGGTGGCCATCGCACATGACGCGCCTGTCGATCAGGTTGCCTCCGTCTTCGAGGTCGGTGAGAACTGCTTGCCTCGGCCGAGTCTGCCTGAGAGAAGCCTGCCTGACAAGGATCTGGCTGATACGGGTCTACCTCGGACGGGCCTACCTCATATGTCGGGACATATAGAGGTGTACATGGAGTGCCCTGGTCTGCATATAATGCCATAGGATGCTCAATAGATTCGGTCACAAATGGTGCATGTGCTGCCCAACCCCCACAACCTGTTGTAGCGATATCAAAATCCATGAGCATCTGGTCGACATTGGTATGCATCCAATCAGCGGGAACATTCCCAAAGCCAGGATCTACAAATGTCATTGCAGCAGTGACATATTGACCCTGCGTCTGTGCGTCAGCCGATGGAGGCACATCGGCGTAATAGTAGGACTCAGTATGCTCAGTAGGGTCATGATAAAAGACCTGGCTCCCATATGTGGATGACATAACTGGAGGCTATAATAACCCTGGGTGGTAGGCCCCGAACCAACAATGGGCTCAGTCACCTGCTGTATTTGTCTCCGTCGACGCTCTAGGCCACGTCCCTCTCTTCTGCGATGGCCAACTGCAAGAGACAATTGTGGTTCCTCCTGAAGCTGCGTCTCAGGAGCATGTGGTCCAGCCTCCTCCAGCTGACAACTTTGTGAGAAAACAGACATTAAGCGACCCAGCTCCTGATTGGCCCAATCGAAGTCGAACGTCGCCCTATTTTGCCTAAGTGTCGCGAAGTACAACATCTCTATTCCATCGACCTATAAATTCAAATATATAAACATCAGTGTCAACTATGTCAATTATCATAATTAATGTAAATAAAAAAATATTGATCAAAACGAAACTTACACTACGACCCATCTTGGCACCCTCCTTCGTGATGAACCGCTTCCCATTTTCCCTATACCAAACCATGTACTCATGGTTTGGTGGCATTAAGCCATGGACTGGGGGGGGGGAGGTCAATGTGTTGGTCCCTAACCTGGCAGTGCCTAATAAACTGTCTGAGCTTACGAACCCAGTTTTCTTCTCGTTTACCATGCAGTGAAAAGTCATGCACACCCTTAAGCTTCATTGCAGCACGTGGGATTGGCTGATCCCTCCCAAATTGGCGCATGCATCTATCTAGCTGGGAAGCTTCAACTGTGTGGAAGCATATAATAGGCGTTGTTGCCATCCACAACAATCGCTGATGCTCAGATGCACTAAGGAAATGGTAGTCCCCATATGGTTGCCAGACCACCTGCACATACAAAAAAAAGTAAGCTTATTTTATGTAATCACATGTACCACAAATGCAAACTTACAATTACTTAACAATTACTATACATACCTTGTCTCGACTGAGGGTATCGAATGTCGTCCTATAGTAGACCACCTCGTGCGGTTTAAATCGGGCTAAAGCGTTAAACCTGTTTTCAAAATAACTAACATTAAACAATGTAGGGCTTAATTGTTAAAATTGTTATAAAATAAACATATAGTCACACATACCGGTGTCCAAAATGCGAATGTGGGTTAGTAGGCTGCGGAATAGATGGAGCAATTGGTGGGAATCTTATCCACGCCCACACCTGAAGCAACATATGACATCCACTAATGTCCTTTCTGCCTGCATTTGTACACTCACACATTTGTCTAAACAAATGTGCAAGGACCGCTGAGGCCCAGCTGTATCCACCGATGTCTAGGAAATCCCCAGCAAGCAAGGGGATATAACGTGCTGCGACCATGCAACCTCCAGATCGATCGCTGAGCAGCCATGCTCCAAGAAGGCGGGCAATGTGCACCTTTGTAAACCGCGTCACATTAACGTAATCTTTCGCCAACTGACCCCAATCCCCAAAATGTGTATCAAAGTAAGTGAGGCGCATATATCCATCGATCAGCTTCGTGGCATCATCAGGTTCGTGACCAAAAACGTCCTCAATGACTGACGCCCAATCGGTCACTGTCACTCCAGTAACGACATAGCCATCTGTGGGCAATCCCAAAATTCCAGCCACATCTTCTAACGTGATGGTCATCTCTCCATGTGGCATGTGAAATGTATGCATCTCTGGCCTCCATCGCTCAACCAGAGCACTAATCAGCTCAACATCAATCTAAAAAAAATCATTAATCAATTGACAAGTATAGTTATCAAATTAAAAATTGTTTACTAATTTCATAGTTGCATACCTGAATATGTCACATGCGTGCGACATGAAGAAAGCCAGCATCACGCAGCATATCAGAAATGACATCAGGAATATTGTCAAAAGGTGGCCCCTCCGACACCTTACCACATCGAGTCTTCAGTAGTCGAATTGTGCCCTCGTTCCACATAGCTTGTGAAACATGGGTGAGCTGAGTACGCCTACGCAAAATGCCCCACTTATACGGGGTAGGAACCACATAAGATGTCGAATCCATCAGCTCACCCTCATCATCCGATACAGAGCGCGGCGAATCAGTTCCAGATGAATCAACCATGTAATCAGTATCTTGATACACCAAAATAAAAAACCATGTTAACAATTATGTACGATTCACAAAGCATTAAAACAACAAGTTTCTAAACCCTAAACCCTAAACCCTAAACTCAAAACCCTGAACCTTGAACCCTGAACCTTGGACCCTAAACCCTGAACCCTGAACCCTAAACCCTACACCCAACCCTAGCCCAAACCCCACGTACCCATGCCCACCAAACAGTAAACCATAAACCCTAACCCAAACGCCATGTTCCCATGGTCCTAACATTTTTCTAATTAAACAACATAACATATTAAATAATTGGCCATTTTCTAATACATAAATCGTAAACCCTAAACTAAAACAATTATTAAGTAACCTAACATCTATTTTGTTAAATAATAAGTACATCATTAACAATATTGTAACTAAATAATAACAACATGACTAAAAATATTGTAACATTGGCAAAAGATTAAATCCACTTACTTGTATGCAGGATTTGTTTCAGAAAAGCTTCACAATTCAGCAAAGCTTCGCTTCAGAAAATATCCACCAAGAAACTCTAGAGAGAAGGCAGAGCAATTCTAGAGAGAAGGTGGAAATGAGTGAATGGGGGAGGCACCCCTTTTTGGGGCTTTTTATAGGCATCTGGGCAGCAACAACAAGCCTAAACCAGGCGTGTTGCAACACGCCCAATCTAGGTGTGTTGCATCACACCTGGTTTAGGCTTGTTGTGCTGCCCCATTTGTGTAAATAATTTGCAAAGCGCCCCTTTTTGGTAAATATTGAATAAAAAAATATTATTTAGGTTCTTTTGCCTTTTTTTTAAAATTGATTTTTTAGTAGTTAAACTTTTGTTTGATTGGTCAAGATTCCTCAACTTTTTTCTATTATGACTGGTCAAGGTTTCTCAATTTTTTTTCATTGAAGTTTTTTAGCCTTAAACATTTGAAAATTTTTATTTTTAGTCCTTGAAATCTTATTAAATAAATATAAATAATAAGTTCAAATTTTTATTCAGGAACTAAAAATTGAAATTTCTAAAAGTTGAAAGATCTTGATTGACTAGTCAAACAAAAATTTAAGGATTAAAAACCTTAATGGAAAAAAGTTGAAGACCTTGTTCAGTCAAATAAAAATTTAAGGATTAAAAATCAAATTTTGAAAAAATTTAGCCACTAAAAATTTAATTAACCCTACTTCATTTCATGTATTTGGACAATTATATAATTTTCAACGTACAACGTAATTAAACCATTCAACTTATAACATCTATATGCTTCTCAGTTAGTTGAATAGTCTCGAATACTTGTGAGTATTTTTTTTAATTACTTTTTATTTTCCTTTTCTTCCCTCGCCGAAAGTGTGAGAAATGGCATTGAATGTTTGGTGTTAGTAAAATTTTGGAAAGGAAAGTTAAGGATTAAACAACCATATTTAATAGTCAAATAGACTTAGAGTCTGTTTGGATGTAAACTTTTCTAGAAACACTTCTAGAAGAAAAAAGTAAGAAGAAAAAAAATGAAACGAGCTTCTCCATAAACTAAAATGAGTTTTCCATTAGCTCATTTGTAGATGTCATCTCATCTTTTAGAGAAGTTATATTGGTGAGCTTCTAAAAATTAACTAATGGAGAACTTATTTTTGCTCATGGAAAAACTTATCTCATTTTTTTCTTCTTATTTTCTTCTTTTAGAAGTGTTTCTAAAGAAGCATACCTAAACAAACCCTTAGCCTCAAACATGTTCACACTGTTGAGTATGCAAACAAGTTATGCATTACTCGGACTTGGTAAGCCTTTGTATTTGCTATTTGATAAAGTAAATCTCTTATTTTACTCACATGAGACTTGAATGACACAAATCAGAAAAAGAGAAAGTTTATCTTCACTGTCAGATAAAAATATGAAAAATTAAGATAAGATCATCTATAAATCATATATAATATTTTCAAATAAGATAAGATTATATTAGATTTAATCTTACCTTATTGATGCTGTCTAATTAGGAAAATTAAATCGATGGACATAATTTCATCATTATAAAAGGGGTCACAAGGGTCCTACATGACTCACTCAATTCTAACCCATTCTAGATAATTCTACTCCACTCTGGCTAACTATGTTGAGTCCTTCACTTGCCTGAATCTTTCAAGAAAATCGACGGCAGACTCGCTAGTTGATTGCTTAGTGTTCATCAAATCAGCCTCTAACACATCTGGATTGAGGAGTATAAAAACTATCGTGGAAGCAATGTTCTATATCAGCCCAATTAGTAATTGAATTAAGAGGCAATTGAAGTACCATGTAAAAGCCATTCCAGTCAATAATAATGGAAACAACTACAAGCGATAATGGTCATTTTGGCTAGCCTTCCCACATTGAGTTGTAAGTTGGTTAATGTGCTCCATAGTTGACTTACTATCTTCTATCGAGAAAGTAGAAAAGTTGGGAATCTTATAGCCTCTTGGTAAAGGCACCACTTTATCTACCCACTGTAACACCCTCACATTTTCATATATATGAAATTTCTTTAAATATGCATTCTTGAATAAAAGGACAAAAATACCCTTGAACATTTTGAAAAAGACACCTATGTACCATTTAAAAATGACATAAATATCCTTGGACAATTTCAAGAATGACAGTTAGGTCCCTGAGGTGATAAATGACCAAAATACCCCTGGATATTTTATTAATGACTAAATTGCCCTAGGAAGTCTAGTAAGACATTTTAAGGAAGAAATGTTATAAATATCCTTAGATGTTCTGGAAATGACCAAAGATACCCTTAGAGTGACAATTACAGAGAGATCCTGAACATTTTTTGAAAATGACGATTTTGCCCCTAGAGTGAGTAGTAAAATTACCAAAATACCCTTAGGACAAAAATGACCAAAATGACTTCAGAAATTTGTGGGAACCTAACTATAGGATAAAATACTTTTAGATAACCAAGTATCAGCAAGGTGGGAGGCAGAAAACCCTAAAATAGAATTTTTACAGATTTTGGAAGATAGGTTGAAAAGAGCTTAATCTAGACTAACTCAGGTGTCAGAAAATTATAAGAAGGGGATGGACATAATCTATAGAGTTTTCTCTTAATTGTGGAAAGAAAAGGTTTCTTCAATGAGTTAGTTTAGTAATTTTAATAATTCAAGGCAACATGGACCAATAAGAAATTAGAATTTTGCTATTATAGGTAATAAAGGAAAATTGGATTTATTTGGATTTCTAAATTAAGCCTTGACCGTATGATGCAAGATCAATGGAGAAAAACATTAAGAAACTTCAAGAATGGACACATGGATGGTTAAGAGGCTAGGATACATGCCATTGGTCCATTTGTAAAGTAAGGTAATAATGAATTAAGAAGATTTTTTTTCTAAATACATTTCCTCTTGACTCCTTTGGACCCGTAGACAGTTATAAGTATTATTTCAAAAAATCCCAACGATCAAAAGTTAGATATGTAAGATAGGAGTATTCCTTTAAAATTTTAAGAAGATCCAACGGTTAACAAGTTCAGAATGAATATTATTTGTAACACGGGTTTTGGGCAGAAATTTTTATGATTAAGTCTAAGGTACCCACGGTTTTGAATAGAAAGCAAATGGAATGCACCTTGGACCAGCCACAAAACGTGCAAGCTAGGTGGAAGTAGGAATGGTGTAGAATTCTCTTGATATAGGACACTTGTAAGGCCTTAGTTCAATAGCCAATAAAATGAAAACAACCAAAAAGCTAGGTAATCATATAAGCTTTGAAGATTTTTTTAGAAAAGTCAATTCATCTAGCCTATAAAAGGAGGAGGATAGCTGAAAATTGGACAGCCAAGGGGAGTCCAAAACCATGCAAAACACTAGCCTAAAGCCTTTCATTCCATTCTTTTCTAATTCACCTTTTACCAAAACATAAAGCAAAAGCCTAAAACCTTGGAAGTTCACGTGAAGCACTAGCCATTTTAGGAGCAAGAGCTATTCAAATTCAAGGAAGAAAGGCTGTCCACAAGGCTTAGGGAACAAGGTATGGGGAGTTTATGATAGACTTAGTTGAATAATATTCCTTGCTTTATTTCATGAAGTCTTGTAGACTAGGTGTTTGATGAAATGTCTCAAAGAACTTGAATGACTATTTGACTAGTAACTTGATTCTAAATTAAATAACTAATGGTTGGATGAATAACTTGAACTAAATTCAATAAAGAAGAGTAATAAGTAACCTAAAATTAGTGGTAGTACGATTATCTTAAATAAATTAGTTGTTTAAAATTATGGTTAATTAATGGAAAAATTTTACTATAAATTTAATGTTGGCTGAAATTCTTCTAAGTTGTTCTAGGAATATATATATATATATATATATATATATTTAGTTTGACATTAGAACTTGGATGAGAATGTGTTTATATTGAATTTTATGAAGAACCATGTTTATATAGCTTTCTTTTAAATAAGTATTCTATATTGCACACCATGTGTTTAATAGTTTGTCACAATGAATAAAAGATGTTTAAGTGTTGTGGATTTGAACCTTTATTGTTGGATATGTAGTATACTTGCATGATTGAATGTTTTAAAGGGTATGTGTTTTTATATGTGTTGTTAAGTGTTTCCATAAAGCACATCAAGTGTTTGATAATTTGTCACAATGAAAGAAAATATGTTTCAAAGTTGTTGGTTTGAATCTTTATTGTTGGGATTGAATTATATTTGCATGATTAAATGATTTAAGCAAAAGTTATGTGATGAATCCGTGTGGCATGGTTTTATAAAGTTTTATATTATTGTTAAAAGGGTGTATGTGTACGTTATATACAAAGTGCCTGTGTTGTTGAGTAATTCTATGTACTTTAATAAAATTAACATGTTGCTTGGAGGTTTATGATTTTGATGTTGAGAAATAAATTAGATTTTGATGTTGAAGAAAGCAATTAAGAATTGTGTTATGTTGATGATGGAATAATTAGAATCCTTGTGCTGTATGGTGATTATTTATGGATTCCCAGAGTTGTGGTGAATTATGGCTGTATGCTGAGATTGTGGTAAATTTTATGGGTCGTTCTAAACAACATATGACATGAGTTGTAAAGATGTTTAAAGACTTGATAAAATGAATCATTCATGCATTTCATACGCATATGCCTGGCGGGGGTTAATCCGTGGAGTTGTTTGTCAGATAGCTAAACCGAGTCCATGCGTTCAGAGATTGAACTGGGGGGTAGTGTGTTTCAGGGAGGACCACACCACCATGATGATCACATAGGTGGAGGTGATATTCCTACGCGCCCCTGCCCTACCCCGACTGAATGGATAGGTGTGCCACTGGGATGGGGCTATCTTGACTGTGGCGACTGTTGATGATTTAATAACCTGAGATCTCAGTCATGCATCATATAAAAAGATGAGCATGCATCTTATGCATCACACAGTTGGGTATATGTATAATGATCTGTATACTGTATAAGTTGTGTGGTCTTTTATGATTAAGATTTTATCCATCTGTGTATATATATATATTATTCAAACTATGTTTGTCATAAACTTACCCGATTTGTGTTTGTGGTTGACACCTGTGATGACCCCAATTCATTTGGGCGAGCAGAGGAACAGGAAAGCATGAGCTGTAGATGAAGGTTGTTGAAAAAGTTTTGATGAACTGTTTGCTGTAATTTGTAATTTCATATGGCATGTAATTTGTAATAGACAGTATGTGTATTATTTTGGATAACTGACTTTGGACTGTATCATGGACTGTATTCTTATTATAAATGAACCGTGGTAAGGAAAATCGTTTACGCTATTTACGGATCATAAAATTAGCAAGCAAGGCAAAAAGAATTTTCGTGAAAAATTTACAACTAAGATCATTTTAATACAAAATGGACACGAGTTTTTAATTAAAATCAACCAACCACGTGAGAGCAAGAGAGGCGTTACACCCACTCTAGGTTTGGTTTCTTAAACATAGGCCTGTTATTAAGTATCAACTGCACCCGAAAATGCTTTCAAAGTTATCATGATGGGATTAATAACAAAAAGGGCAACAACCCTAAAACCTGTCCATATAAGGCCAGTCATTGTAATAGTTGCATGCATGCTTGACAACTCATAAGGAGGGATATAATCGTTCTGCCCCCTATATATCTACTAATAATTCATAAAATCTTGATTACATTCCCCTATTTTGTGAACCTCTGAATGGAATTTGTTGATGAGAATAAACAGGTGTGGGAATAGTAGGGTACACTGGTGGCAAACCAATGGTTTCAGAAGCATACGGGGGATGCCTAGCCATTTGAACATTTTAAAATTGCGCTGGAGGAGGTCAATACACCTTAATGCCTGTCATAGACCCAGTAACCAAAGGTTGGCCTAGCTGAATCCTATGCATGGAATTGATTGATGCCTCGAACTGGTCGTATTGATGACATTCCTCCTCTATAGCCTTTTGGATCTTGTTTATCACCATAGGCTTCAAAATATCGCCTAATTGCCTGGAGATTATTTTATATTATTTCATGAACTCCCACCTCAATATTCTGGCGGACGCCTGATAGGATTAGTGTTGGAAGTAAGGGCTTTGATAGAGAAAGTGTTGGATACTTGACGTATTACATTAAGAGACATTAAAAAGTGGAATGTTCAACGGTGCTACCTTCAGCATAGGAAAAATCCTAGTGATATAACAAGCTATTGGACTCTAGTCCATATGGACTCATATAACCATGCATTAATTTATTAGGCTTGTATGTGAACATATTATTTGAATATATATATTAAATATATTCAACAATTGGTTGTGCCATCATGGTGCTCAAGGTTTTCTTGAATATATTTAATATATATTCAAATAATATGTTCACATACAAGCCTAATAAGTTAATGCATGGTTATATGAGTCTATATGGGTTGGAGTCCAATAGCTTGCTATTGTTGGATACAGGGGGAGCTTTATGAAGTTTGGAAGTCTTTGATTCAAGATTGGTTTTGAGCTTTCAACATGTTTAAAAGACTTGAAGACTTGGAATTGAAATATTATGTAAAAGGAAAGCTATCTGATTGATCCTTGCATTCATTCATTCATACATTGAATTAACTAAATATTTTTCATTAAAATCAAACAAAGCTTTTAACATTTAACTAAGGTTTTAATTGAATTGAAAGGTTTTTGGAAAAATAAGTTTTTTTTATTGTTTTAATCGATTACATAAGAGGGTTAATCGATTATTTTGTTCTTCGTTCGAAACAGGAAAACCTTCATAAACATTTTAATCGATTACCTATCGGTTTAATCGATTATTTTGCCTTTGCATAGGAATGAACTACTTTGTTATGAATTTTAATCGATTACTAAACTTTCGTAATCGATTATTGTTGTGCGTTTATGGCAAGTGCACCGATCATTTACAAGTAATAAAGTTAGGTAAGTAGAGTATCGTTCTCCACAGGGATTGGGGTGATTCCACAGTAATACTAACAATCGTGATTAAAAGCAAATACAGTAAAGTTGAGAGAAAATGTTTGATTGGTGGTATTAAAACAGAAAATTAAAAGAAAACAGTAAGCAATTGAAAAGATTACCAAGTGAGTGACAATTGTGGTCAGGCACAATTCCTTCTTAGTCTTACCTCTTTCACTTGACTGGACTGTTACTTTAAAGTTCACATATGATAAATCTCTCCTTTAGTTGTTAATCCTAGATAACTAACGATTACTCCCTTTAATTCGATCGAGAGCCCTAAACCCTTAGCGATTCTGTCAAACTAAGCATTAAGAGAATAAATCATATGGGTTCGTGTTATGATTGCTCGGAGAATAAGTCTTTTCTATATTAGTTAATCCCTAATTCCTTAGTGAATCAACCCTTTCAACTGAATTGAAAACCTAATTCCTTAGTGAAATCTATCAGTTCAAGCAATTAAAGAACATATTATA
>PYAF01000508.1:0-10679 GCA_007407185.1 Glycine tomentella | reverse complement strand
CCTTGCAGGTGTTAGAACTCAGTTCCATCTCATTTGACTGCATTTCAAGCATCAATTCAACTTCAACATTCATTTCACATACTAACAATCAAATTCCAATCATGCATTATGCAGTCCATGTTATGTTTCGTTTCCTCAAGCTTCATCCATGAATTCTATCCATCACTAAGTTCATTTGCTTTTAATCTGAAAATTTTTTGTGTGCTGCTTATTTTTAGAAAATTTTGAAAAGGTTCTGTTAGACTTCATTTGTTTCTTGATTGTGATTTGCGAAATAATGCGTAACCATTCCCAGATTTATATGTTGCTGTCCCCAGCAACTACAAATACGGTCACAACGCTTTGGAAATTTTTGAGCATTATTCGGAAAATCGCATTCAATCCACATTGGTCGAAACAGATTTATTTGGACAATTATAGATCAGAACTAAATCATATATATAAAATAACTATGTAGAATGTAATGTAATGCGCAGAATATAAAAATGTATGTAGTGCAGAATCTAAAATAACAGCAAAAACATAAATCTGAAACTGGAACATAAAACATAAAAACAGTGTCCTGATCACTTTGCTCCGTCTCTGCCCTCTACAGTCACCTCAGCCTCTGTGGAATCAGGAATCAATGGCTGAGTGACCGCTGTGTCTGCAGCGTCGGAGGTCTGGTCAATATGATCGGTGGCTGCAGGGCCTGCTGGTGTCTGAGGAAGTGGAGTCTGGTACTCTGATGGGTGGATGCCCAGATGTCTGCACACTGCCTCCCACATACGTGTCTACTGAGCTAACTGCGTACTCTGTAACTCGAGCTGAGTCCTAACAAACTCCTGGAAGGCTAACAAGCTCGGTGAGTCCTCGTACAATGGTGTATGTGTGGGGGCTGCAGAAGAAGGTGGTGGAACTGATGGCTCTGCAGATGGGGTTGGCATCTCAACTGGCTGGGGGTCCGCTGGAACTGGGGCCGGTAGATCTCTAGGGGAACGGATGGCGAGCTCCTCAAGTCTGAGCTTAGATGCTCTCAGAACCTGCTCATCTACGGCGGAGGTCATGGCGTCCGAATAAGTCTTGTAGCTCATCAGTGAAGATATCGGAACATCCATGGGCTCGTCATCATCGATATGTACGCCCGCGTGTCGACACAAGTGAAGAATCAGGGAAGAGTGAGCTAGCCAGGACTTGCTGCTAGCATCCCTGATCATATGCATAATCCTCTCAGACAGGACAAAAGAGATAAGAAGATTACCCTCACCACGGAGGGCATAAAGTAGAATGGCTCTCTCTACATTCACATCCGTCATATTAGTAGAAGGTATGACGGTGTGATTAACAAACTGATGCCAGAATAAAGCGTCGCCCACCAAGTCCTGCTTCCGCATCTTCTCTGGTATATAGTCTAGCCCAGATTTGGGCTTCCATGCTGTGTAGAGGCCTTTAATGGCCCTGCGGATGGTGGTAGCGAGCTCGGGAACATCGTCCCGATACATCTTCGTCAATGCATCAGGCTGCATGCGAAGGAAAAGCTGGAGGAATGCGCATTCGTCGAAGGGATCATAGTGGGTGTCCAAGATACGTTCTATGGCTCGGTCATCAAATGAGACCTGGACACCCCTCACCCATGACATCCTAGTCCTATAAACCGTGTCGTGATCCACATTAGCGAGGAACTCTTTCAGGATCATGCTGGAGCTCGGCTCTGGGAAAGTAACTAGACGCTGCCACTGGCGTCTGATGATGACTGCCCTCACTGGGTTGTCCTCGGGTAGCGTCTCCCACATAATCTTCTTTTCTAAAATGATCTTCTTCGGGAGATACCAAGAGTCAAACTTCTCTTGGCATTCGGCGGTTCTAAACCTGCCCTCATCAAAACTTGCAACTCGGGCTCGCTTTCTGCTTCCCTACTAGTGGCCTTCTTCTTTCCCTTAGCTATCTGTTTGCCCTGAATTTCATAAAAGAATTCACATATATATTTATTCATCAGTACATAATTCCCAGATTTGTTTCTTTATAAGAATCAGCCCACATATTAAATAGAAAAGATGTAGGCACAAGGTGTGGCATGATCAATTGAAGTACCTGTAATGGTAAATACGTTCACATACAAGCAACATATCAAGCAAAAAGTATCATGAACAAGCATATGTTATTGACTGGGATTCCCAGATTTAAGTCCAAATTCATGCTCAGTACCAATGTTTAATCATTATGCAGCTATAGTTTTTAGAACACATGCAAGCTCAACAACATTGTTAATTTAAAAATACTTGGCAAAGTGAGATCCATTTGCAATGCAAGTCATGTTTCAAGTATGGCAAAGCATTGTGTTGACAAGCAATAGATGGGACTAAAATGATTCCCAGATTTAGGTCCTGGTTATGTTCCAATTAAATTGGTTCAGACACACCTTCAATTCGTGTTGTACCAACCACATCAAACTGCATACATTTGTCTATAGAGTCCATACAATTCATATTCGTTCCAGGCCCAATGGTAGTCCTAGTATGACTCTCATAGTCCAATTTTAAAAATTACAGCATGCGTCGATCCTAGTTTAAGCACAATGTACATGGACAAGACAAACATGGACGCATTCAATTTCAAAATTCTCAGGAAAATCATAACAGATTCAGGCATCACTCATTATACATATAAAATCTAATGCCTCTAGTGTAGTTCAATTTCTCGTGATTTGCAATTAAAATTTATGCCATGCTCATATAGTTTAACTCAGAATTATGTTGTCGGACCCCAAACCAATCATCCAGAACTACGTTTGTAGCCCAATACAACTGCTCCATGCAATTCATATTGACAATGTCAGACCAATAATGATTTTTCAAGTTAAAGTCACAACATCATTCATAATGCATTCAAGGTCCACAACTGCTGACTATACCAGCTGCAAATCCATAAATTTTAAAATCATCGAGTCACTCTAACAGTTACCAAAGTCCACTTAATCACAAATAAATTCAGATAGTTCACATCACTTGTTCAACTTTTGGAAGTATTCATGCATACACACGCAACCATGATAATGGTCCTTATATGTGTCCCTTTCAAGTACTTATCTAGGAACAAGCAATGTATGTAAATTGGATTTATACCATTCTATTCAATGAAGGCCTTATGCTTGTTGACACCATTTTGGCTACAATTTAATCAATTTCTCACTCAGGCATTTTAGCAAACAGATAATGAGCATAGAATCAAATCAATATAATGTGTATATTTGGAATATATCAGAACCCAAAATTGATCAAAAGAAAACAACAAGCAAGTCATAAGTGACAGAATTGGTGAATACATTAATCAAGGTCATTACCAATTTGGTTCAAAAGCATTTTCTCAATATTGAACATGAAGAATTCAGGCATAGCACATGGGTTCCATGGTTCCTGATTGTTTTTATTTATGCTTTTATTTATAATTAAGCAATTAAGGGTAAGAAGCATACCTTATCACCGGCCATGATGAGAATGAAGCGTGTGAGCGCGGAAATGCACAAATGAGGATGAAAATGACAGAGAGCTCGAAGGAATTGGAAGTTAGAACAAGATGGTCCAGGCTTTTAAAGAGAAAATTGGGTTAAAAGGAGGTTAATGGGGGTTAATGTGGTGCTTGGGTTCAGGCCAAGAGTGGGGAGAGGATTAGGAGAGTGGGAGTGAATTGAGGTGCGAGAGAAGGGATTCAAATTAAAAACAGTTCTCGCGACCTCGGGCTATTCGCGCAGACATCGGCGCTAATCGCGCCATAAGAAACTGAAGGGGTTCTGGTTTCGAACATCCCACGCGATTAGCGTGGGATCGCACGCGTTTCGCGTGGTTGGGAACTGGAGGACCCTTGGCCTCGAATATCTGGCGCTAGTCGCGCCAATAACCACGCCATTGGCGTGGACTTTGAAAAATGGGGCATTTAGCTCGAAAGGTTAGCGCCGTCTCCACGCCATAGCGTGGCATTTGACAATTAGCTTCGAATTATTGGCGCTGTTTGCGCTATACATGGCGCGGTTAGCGTGAAATTATGCAGATGCAGGTTCAAGACTGTCACAGACCGCGCTACTGGCGCGAGTTTCACGCGAGTAGCGTGATAAAGCCGAATGGATGGCGCTGATAGCGCCATTCCTGGAGCGAGTCGCGCCAGATAGTCTGCACAGTTTTTCAACAAAGTGTTTCTATTTTGATTTTGGGTTTATAGACTTAATGAAAATGCTATCCAATTAACATATGCTAAATCATAAAATAAAATGCCTATCAACTATGTAATTCTAAAAACAATTTGAAAATCTAGTGTTAATGGAAATACTTAAGTATAATGACTATATGAATGTATGCATGTGCAGAAGAATTAAAACTATGTTAACAATGCTAAGTAAACTCAATCAAAACTTAATTCAGCAGTTATGTACATTACTAGTTGCTTGTTTAATGTCTTAGCTAGACACTTGTCTCAATTTAAGCCTCAGTGGTGTTAAGTGGTACAGAATTTGAATTCCTGTCCACTTCTCCTCCAAAGTAATGTTTCAGCCTATACCCATTTACCTTAAAAGCGCGGTCATTGTCCAAGGCTGAGATTGCTACAATGCCATAAGGAAAAACCTCTCTTACCAAGAATGGTCCAGACCAACGAGACTTTAATTTACCTGGAAAAAGTCGCAGGCGAGAGTTGTATAATAGCACTTGTTGGCCCGACACAAATTCCTTGGGTCAAATTTGATTATCATGCCACTTCTTTGTCTTTTCCTTGTATATTCGGGCATTCTCATAAGCGGCTAATCTGAATTCATCTAACTCATTCAACTGAAGTAGCCTCTTTTCATTGGCTTTGGTTAGTTCAAAATTTAAAAACTTGGTTGCCCAAAGCGCTTTGTGTTCCAGTTCAATAGGCAGATGACAAGCTTTACCATAAACAAGGTGAAAAGGGGACATACCTATAGGTGTTTTAAATGCAGTTCGGTACGCCCACAAGGCATCATCCAGCTTTTTGGACCAGTCTTTTCTTGAAGTTCCAACTGTTTTCTCAAGTATGCGTTTTAACTCACGGTTGGAGATCTCCACCTGGCCACTTGTTTGAGGGTGGTATGGGGTTGCCACTTTATGCTTGACTCCATATTTGGCTAACAAGCTGTCCAACTGCTTGTTACAGAAATGAGTCCCTCCATCACTAATTATAGCCCTTGGCACCCCAAACCTTGTGAATATGTTCTTTCTCAAGAACGAGATGACCACTTTTGCATCATTAGTAGGCAGAGCAGTTGCCTCAACCCACTTGGAAACATAGTCAACAACAACCAAGATGTATTGGTTGGAGAATGACTTAGGGAAAGGCCCCATGAAGTCAATGCCCCATACATCAAAAAGTTCCACCTCTTGGATGTTGTTTAATGGCATTTCATCTCTGCGTGAGACATTTCCGGTCCTTTGACAGCTGTCACATTGCATCACAAAGTCCTTTGAGTCTTTGAATAGTGTTGGCCAATAATATCCACATTGCAATACCTTGTGTGCAGTTCGGTTAGCCCCGAAATGTCCTCCATAATTGGATGAATGACAGTGCCACAGAATGTCCAGCACGTCCTTTTCAGATATGCATCTGCGGATAACATGATCAGTGCATTGAAAATATAAGTAGGGGTTATCCCAAAAGTACCTCTTTGAATCATGAAGAAACTTTTTCCTCTGCTGCCAATTGAGATTTTCAGGTATAATTCCAGCAGCCTTGTAATTTGCCATACTTGCAAACCATGGGCTGATTTGCACAGCTAACACATGTTCATCAGGAAAAAACTCGTTGATCTCCACTTCCGGACCATCTTGCAGGTCCTTTTCTTGAATTTTGGAAAATGGTTTGCAACCTTGTTTTCCACTCTAGCTTTATCTCTAATCTCAAGATCAAATTCCTGCAATAACAACATCCAACGCAACAACCGAGGTTTTGCATCTTGTTTATGCAACAGAAATTTAAGGGCTGCATGGTCAGTATAAATGATCACCTTAGAACCTATTAAATACGATCTAAACTTGTCTAAGGCATATACAACTGCTAGCATTTCTTTCTTAGTGGTGGCATAATTTATTTGTGCCTCATTTAAAATTTTACTAGCATAATATATTACATGCAACCTCTTTTCTTTCCTTTGTCCTAACACTACACCTATAGCATAATCACTAGCGTCGCACATTAATTCAAATGGTAAACTCCAATCCAGAGCAATTAAAACTGGTGCAGTAGTTAGTTTTTGCTTTAGAGTGTTAAATGCACTAAGACAAGAATCATCAAATACAAACTCGTTGTCTTTTTCCAACAGCTGGCTTAATGGTTTCGCGATCTTGGAGAAATCTTTAATGAATCGTCGATAGAAACCTGCATGGCCTAAGAAAATGCGAACACCACTCACATTAATAGGAGGAGGTAATTTTTCAATCAATAATAGTTTAGCTCTATCTACCTCCATACCCATTTCAGATATTTTGTGGCCTAATACTATGCCTTCCCTTACCATGAAGTGACATTTTTCCCAACTTAAAACCAAGTTAGTTTCTTGACATCTTTTAAGAACTTTGGCTAAATTAGTTAGACATGAATTAAAACAAGGGCAAAAAACAGAAAAATCATCCATGAATACCTCAAGACCCCTTTCTACCATGTCCGAAAAAATAGAAAGCATGCATCTCTGAAAAGTGGCTGGTGCATTACATAACCCAAAAGGCATCCTTCGGTATGCGAACACCCCGAATGGACTAGTAAAAGCGGTCTTCTCTTGATCCTCGGGTGCAACTGGGATTTGATTGTACCCAGAATAACCGTCAAGGAAACAATAATAATCATGATCGACAAGTCTCTCAAGCATCTGGTCCATAAACGGAAGGGGAAAGTGATCTTTGTGAGTTGCATCGTTAAGCCTTCTATAATCTACGCACATTCTCCAGCCAGTAATAGTTCTTGAGGGAATCAATTCATTCTTGTCATTTTGTATGACTGTCATTCCTCCTCTCTTTGGAACTGTTTGGACTGGACTTACCCATGGTGTGTCTGAGATTGGGTATATCATACCTGCATCTAAAAGCTTAACCACTTCTTTCCTTACCACCTCTTTCATTACGGGGTTTAGCCTTCTTTGGGGTTGTCTTACAGGTTTCACGTCAGTTTCCATCAAGATTTTATGAGTACAGAAGGAATGATTTATACCTTTGAGGTCTGAAATAGACCAACCAATAGCTGATTTGTGTTCCTTAAGTACTTTGAGCAATTTCACTTCTTCATGCCAATCTAACCCTTTGTTGATTATGACCGGATAAGTTTCATTGTCTCCAAGGAAAACATATTTCAAATGTTCCGACAATTCTTTCAGCTCAACCTTAGGTGCACCGGATGGAAGGTCATCTTCTTTCAGTTCTAGCTCTTCAATCATAGGCTCTGCTGATTTTTCTGCAACTTTATCATATTCTACAGCACAATCTTCTTCAGCTGTACTTTGCTCTGCTACAGAATTTTCTGCTGTAATGTTTTCTGCACTTTCAACTGCTGCAACCATGTCTTCTGCTGCATATTTTTCTGCATAGTTAGTTGCTGCAGCGAATTCTTCTAGTTTTGCACTTTCAATTGCTTTGAAATCTGTTGTAATTCCTGCACAAACAACATTATCCAACACATCTAATCGAAAACAATCATGTTCATCAGTTGGATGTTTCATGGCATCAAATACACTAAATACAACAGATTCATCATTCAATCTCAGCTCAAGTTTTCCTTGCTCAACATCAATTAATGCCCTAGCAGTGGCTAGGAAAGACCTTCCTAAAAGTAGGGGAATTTCACTTTCCCCTTCCATGTCTAGCACAATGAAGTCAGCAGGAAATATAAACTTATCTACCTTAACTAAAACGTCCTCAATCACCCCGGAGGGTGTTCTTATGGACCTGTCCGCTAGTTGCAAGGACACTCTAGTTGACTTAAGTTCAGAAATGCCTAGAGACTTACACATTGATAATGGCATGAGATTTATACTAGCCCCTAAGTCACATAATGCTCTCCCTACATTTATATTTCCTATGGCTATAGGGATGTTAAAACTTCCAGGGTCTTTCAATTTAGGTGGAAGCTTCCTTTGTATAATTGCACTACACTCCTCAGTGAGTGCTATAGTCTCACAATCCTTCAGCTTATGTTTCTTAGATAAGATTTCTTTCATGAATTTTGCATAATTGAGCATATTAGCTAACGCCTAAGCAAATGGTATATTAATATGCAATTTCTTAAACATATCCAAGAACCTGGCAAATTGCTGCTTTTGTAGTTGTTGCTTTGTTTGCACCAGATATGGAGGTTTTTCAAAGCAAGAAAAGTCCCACTTCTTTGGCTGTGGTGCAGTATTTTGCTCCTCAAAATTTTATGCAGCTTTTTCTTTAATTGGTTCAGCTGCTGCATAATTTTTCTCAGCTTCACTTTTTCTTGCTTCAGACTTTTCCGGAATAGATAATATCTTACCGCTTCTAGTTGTGATGGCCTTGGCATGTTCTCTTGGGTTCACAATTGTGTCACTCGGAAATTGGCCTTGTGGTCTCTCAGCCAGTTGCTTTGCAAGCTGCCCAATTTGATTTTCCAAATTTCTAATGGAAGCATCTTGATTAGTTCTGTGAGCTCTTGTTTCAGATATGAACTCTGCTGTTGTCTTTGATAGCTGCAACACAACCTTTTCAAGCTCAGAGGGTTCCTTATTTGAAATGGGAGGGGGTTGCAAGTAGTTATTGGACTTGTAATCCAAACCACCTCCTTGGAATCTCCTTTGGTAGCTATTTCCAGCACCATAATTGTTGTTTCTTTGATAGGATTGCTGCTGGTATGGTTGTGGTTGCCTTTGATCATTCCAAACTCCATTTACCTGCACAGGGTCAACACCAACAAGAATAGGACAAACATTAGATTCGTGCTCACCTTGGCAATATTCACAGACTATGTGTGGTTGATTAACTGCCACTTGTGCTGCAGAAACTTGCAATCTATCAATCTTCTCGGTTAATTTGGCAAGTTGTTGTGCCAAAATTTTTTGTTCTGCAAGCATTGCATCATTAGTGGAAAGCTGAATTGGTTCTCTCTTTGGCTGGTGTGTCATGCTTTCGTTTTCATTTCGAGCCAAAGAGCTGATAAGCTCATATGTTTGAGCTGCTGTCTTGGATCTTATAGTTCCTCCGGCTGCAACATTAACAATCATGCGAGTTTCAGGAGTCATACCATTAAAGAATATACGTACCTGCTTACCTACAGGCATATCATATTGTGGACACCTCCTAATTAACTCTTGGAATCTATTCCATGCAGCACATAAAGATTCTCTTCCATTCTGAGTAAAATTGGTGATTTCATTCACCAAACGATTATACTTGTCCATGGAAAAGTATTCAGAGAAAAATCTTGCAACTAAGTCTTCCCATGTAGAGATGCTATTTGATGTTTGTCAGTTTAGCCATCTCAAAGCATGTCCTTTGACAGCAAAAGGAAAGAGACTCAATCTTACTGCGTCATCGGAGACTCCTTGATGTCTAATAGTATCACAGATTCTAAGGAATCTGTCTATAAAGTCATGTGGGTCTTCCGAATCATCCCCTCCAACTGACTGCGTTCCACCAATGCTATCAATGAAGGGTTTATGTCGAAGTGATTAGCTTGGATTGGTGGTCTCACAATACTAGAGTTAGGTCTTGTGAACATTGGAGCCAGAATATCCTCCATTAGTTCATCTTCCGGTCGTCGTCTTGGCTGATTGGGTTGTTCTTCACCCATTTCTTTTTCTGACTCTAATTCTGGAAGCGAATCAAAGTCGAATTTCTCAGCTTCTCTCCTTCTTTGTCTAGCTAGTCTCCTTCGGAGTGTTCTCTCTATTTCTGGATCAATTTCCAAATCCTCAGAGCTAACTGAACCTCGCATAAAAACTTGGAGAAGCGATTAGTAACAAAATTTCAATCACAAACTCTTAAAATTACTGTAAAATCCGTTTGCCAATCCCCGGCAACGGCGCCAAAAACTTGTTGTGCGTTTACGGCAAGTGCACCAATCGTTTACAAGTAATAAAGTTAGGTAAGTAGAGTATCGTTCTCCACAGGGATTGGGGTGATTCCACAGTAATACTAACAATCGTGATTAAAAGCAAATACAGTAAAGTTGAGAGAAAATGTTTGATTGGTGGTATTAAAACAGAAAATTAAAAGAAAACAATAAGCAATTGAAAAGATTACCAAGTGAGTGACAATTGTGGTCAGGCACAATTCCTTCTGAGTCTTACCTCTTTCGCTTGACTGGACTGTTACTTTAAAGTTCACATATGATAAATCTCTCCTTTAGTTGTTAATCCTAGATAACTAGCGATTACTCCCTTTAATTCGATCGAGAACCCTAAACCCTTAGCGATTCTGTCAAACTAAGCATTAAGAGAATAAATCATATGGGTTCGTGTTATGATTGCTCGGAGAATAAGTCTTTTCTATATTAATTAATCCCTAATTCCTTAGTGAATCAACCCTTTCAACTGAATTGAAAACCTAATTCCTTAGTGAAATCTATCAGTTCAAGCAATTAAAGAACATATTATAAACTCCGCACTCACGCATCCCTATTCCTAGGTGATAAATAAATGTTATTCTTAACAGGTCAGAAATTAGAACCCCAACGTTCCCATTGCGAATCCTAAC
>PYAF01000507.1:88493-99720 GCA_007407185.1 Glycine tomentella | reverse complement strand
CACGGTTCTTTCTTTGGCTGACCCTCAAATTTTCTTCCTTCATTTCCTTATATAGCATGGTCCAATGATTGCCTCAATCCTATTGGTTGATATCTTGACTCCTTGGTCCATAATTCTGCACGGTCATATTGTTGAAGATGGGTCCAAGCAGATTTTTTTTTTGTTCTTGCATTAATAGAAGATGCTTTGCATTTATGGCCTGATTCCTTTGGTCCCCAATCATTCCTTTATCTTGCCACATGCTTTCTTCTAATTGGCTATCCTTTACTTCACTTGAATTGGCCCCTCCATCCTTATTTCCTCTACTATCCACGTGAGTTTCCATCATTCAAGGGCTGCGATATTATTTTTTTTTCTTGACCGTAGCAAGCTCCCTAGGTGCTACATAATGCTTTCTTTTATTTTATATTGGCTTATAGTACTTTTATTTGATTTGATTTGCACTTGGACTAATAATTTTCTCTTTGTCTCTTTTCTCCTTGAGCCACACGGTCCATATTACTTCAAGATCCAAAGTTACTATACTTTCCTTTAATTCCATGAAGTAGCAAAAATCTTGTTTCCTTGTTGTTCTCAATTTGCAAAATTACTAACCTATCTTAATAACATAGTCTATTTAGTTCACAATCACAAGAAAATTCTTAAAATGATATTCATCATTCTCCTCTAATTTTCTAGTGATTAGAATAACTTAAATTGAATTTTATTTCAAAATATGTATTAAATTCTAAAAATCTTGTTAGTTAGTAAATTTTAATTTTCTAATCATCCTAAAATATTTCTTCCAATCCATATTCAATAGGTAAAAATATTGGGGTGTTACACTATTAGCTAAGACCAGTTTTCTTTCTCCTCTAACTAAGCAGACCTTGATACTCATCATATGATATATATGAAACACCACATTGAAGAAATTCTGCCAACATTTTGACCGGTATGCTACAAAGCCTCTCTTAGACAATAAATTATGCTATCATTCTGCCATCATTGAAGTAACTAAGTCTTATGAATTTCCAAGAATTAAAAGCAGAAGAAAATCCATAACATCATGATGTCAGGAGGGCATTCAAATCTTTCATTATTCATCACAAAATATCATGGTGGCTGAAGCATAAGTTGAATAAATTGTACAAAAAATGGCAAAAGCTCATAAAATGGCACAACATTCAGTCAGTTTTGTCAATCTCAAAATTTCACCATCACATAATTTTTCAAATATCTAGTGTTTATCAACATTGCTTTACAGTTTACTTGTTAAAGTGCTTCTAATTTAAAAATAGACACGAAATTTGCTCATCTATGGTCTTTATTGTTTCGTGCTATTTACTAGATAGGTTCCACAGTACCAGATATCAATCGATACACCACAACAGTAAATTTTATATAGATTTGATGTTTTTAGCCATATAGTTATCCAAAAGGACTCCCAACTCCCTACATCCACATACTTGTGAACCTCCTTCAGCCACTTGTCTACACATGTTGTATGAAATTCATGATGACAAGGCAGAACTTGCATGTTGTCTCCATCCTCATACTCCACAAGTCATATATAACACCTTCGATATTAAAGGATTGGCAAAGTTAAAAAATAAAAACTCTTGTTACATTCCATGCTGGAGAAATGCCAAAACCAGTTCTTAGTTTATTAGTACAAAATAAATTTAAAAATAAAATGCACAACATGGTCATTAAAAAAAGTGAAAGAGGGCAAAGGCCACACTCCACAAATAGGTAGATATAAATTCATACACCTCAAATTATATATTATATAATAGTTAAAGCTAAACATAAAGCAAGTGATGATGACAACAACTAGGTACAGAGGTAGGAAAGCTTCACGGAATATGGTATGAGTTAACATTTTCTCGCAAGACATGACTAAATAGTGTAGTTCACTATTTTCATTCTACTTAACTGGATAATAATAATGATAAGTGCCATATCTTAGTGAAATTAAGGTTACATTTAAGGCACTTATCTTGTGTTTTTATAAGAATATCTATCAAAATTTGCCCTTATCTAGTTAGTTTGTATTTAACACTTAGCATTTATGTTGTGTTTATAATTCTTAAAGATTCATCCAACCTTCTTTTGTATTTTGCTAGATTTCATGAATTCCGAATCTTCCATACACATAAAGCAAGAAAAAATGACTCATAAAAGCAAACCTGGGAGGTGCAGCAAGCAAATTAGGCCCAAAATGCATCAAAGCCCAAAGACTCTTCTGGAAGTACATTTAACTCGCCCAAGCGAGTGAATCTAGTGTATTTTGCTTCCTTGGGCGAGCAACACCTGCAATTGGGCCTTCAAGTGGCCAAGTGGACGTGCAACTTGGGCTATTAACTCGCCCAAGCAAGTAAAACATGAAGGAATTGGTCGCTTGGGCGACCAAACTCGACCAGGCCAGCCCCTATAAATACCCAAGCACCCCCAAGGCAAATGGCACCTCTTGCTTCCAAAAATTCTTCTTCTCCCTTGCTCTTAAGCTTGTTCCTAAGCTTCATGCTTCTTTAAATCTTCTTAGTAGATAGCTTAGGATAGTGAGAGAGGTGAGGATTAGTGTGGAAACTCTACCGAAATAGAAAGTGGTGATGAAACTTTTCATCTATTTTTCTAAGGAGGTTCTCTCCATGCTTGGCTAGCTTCTCTCAAAGGATTGGATGTAATCTTCTTACCCTTAAAATATCTCTTTTAATATTTATTTATGCATAAGTCTTTTCTATTTATTATTGGTAAATTTATTTCGTACTTAACGCTTGATTCTACTTGATCAATAGTTTCATGAAATAAGGTTCTAAGTTTAACTTGAAAGTACTCTTAAAACTTGAACTGAATAAATTTATTCTTTATGTTACGTTACTAGGAATAGAGCATAACGTTTAGATTGCAAATAGCATGAGAATATGATCGTAATGCTGGGGTATTTATTTCATATGCAAGGGATCGATATTTGATAAATATTCTTAGGATTCTCAAATACGAGGGATCGATTTGGGGTGATTTTATGTGTGCATCAATAATAAAAGAAAATAACTTATGCATGGTAACATTAATTGAATACTAAGGTTATGAACAATGAAATCCAATCCTACATTCTTAAATTAATCAAACTCGTTTTATTAGTTTTCGTAATCTTTTGTAATTTTTTGTAATTACTCGTTATCTTCCGCACTAAATTTATTATTTCTGTTTCTTCTAAATTTTCATAATTTTTGTTAATCCACAACTACATGAAACTCCGTTCACACTCGTTGTACATAACTATTAAACTGTTAAGCTTTATTTGAATTAACTGAGTAAAAATCAAGTCCCTGTGGATACGAACTTTTATAAATTTTGTAACTTACAACGACAATTGGTACGCTTGCCAAAAGTCTAACAAATAACCTCAACAAAACATACGTTTAGTTCAACCAATTACAAGTGATACATAGAAAAATTTAACTTTGGTACAGCTTGCTCAAGGAAACCTTCTGGAAGTGCCAAAAGCTATGTGATATGAAGATTGAAATAGGCACCAGAGAATTGAATATTACACAAAAATTTATTTTTCCTTTCCATGTAGTGGAGAGGGAGTGTTTCGTGATATTGATATGTTGGATATAGGGGGACAACAAGAAGAATGAAGCTTATGACTTGGAAGAATGTTTTGAGCTTTTCATATGCCTTGAAGATTGTAAATCAAAATGAAGTGTATGAGAGGCCAATCTTTTGATCCTTGCATTGCATGCACATAATCATTTACATGCTTAAATGTTTTCATCAAAGTATCAAAGCTATTTTTGAAAAGGAACTAAATGGGTAATGTTTTTAGAAAAATGTAATCCTGATGTTTTAATCGATTACATATCAATATAATCGATTATTTGCTTCGATTTTAAATCTGGAAAAGTATTGAAGAATATTTTAATCGATTGCATATCCTTTGTAATCGATTACATAGTGTAAAACAAAAGTTATGTGTTGCTACTTTAATCGATTACCATAAATTGTAATCAATTAAATAAGCTATCCAGAAAAGCATTCTTTGTTGCTTTAATAGATTAACATAAATTGTAATCGATTACATAAGATGCTTCAGAAATAAAACTTCACTGCTTTAATCGATTACAACTCTGTTTAATCGATTATTTTGTTCATTGTCAAACCCAGAATTCAGCTTTAAACACTTTAATCGATTAAGTGACAATTTAATCGATTACATAAGTCGTTTTAATCGATTATTTAGCGCGTGTAATCGATTAATGTCTGTTACAAAAAGTTGTTATAAATATGAGTAAGGCTTGTCTTGAAACTTAACTTGAATACTTCAAATTTTCTGAATATACACAAGCCTTCTCAAAGTTAGAAAGTGATTTTCTAGGTTAACTAAGTTCTTGTTCCACTCTTTAATCTTCATGGGTATTGAATGATTTCTTAGGCAAGAATTTTCAAAAAAGTTTTGGAGAGCATGTTCTGAAATTCTTTTTCCTCAATTCAATCCTGATTGGTAAACCACATGCATTCATATTAATTGGATCATCAGGTTATTTCTCTTTATTCTCCTTGATTGTAAATTTGTTTTTGCAATTTTCGTTATTTGATGCTATTGTAAAGTGTTCTTTGAAGCTTATGCTAGAGTAGAGTTCTCTAGGGAAGAACAGAGTAGTGTTCTCTGGTTTTTGATCATTAGAAGTCTAATAGGGTTTTAGATTTCTATTCTTTATCTAGGGTTGATAAAGAGGGATTGTTGTAAAGCTTGTAAGAACTGAAATTTATAATAGTGGAAATCTAATCTAGTGTTGATTAGAAGAAACTGGATGTAGCTTCTCTTGAGAAGTGAACCAGTATATATTCTTATGTTGATTTTCTATTCCTTAAATCTCTACTAGTTATCTTGTTCATTTGTTATTGGTTTTATTATCATTACTCAACAAGTTCTATTTTGAGCAGTTGATTTCTTGAGCTGAGTGATTTGATTGATTAGAAGCATTCTTGGTTTAAAAGTGATTAAGATCCTTAACTCTGATTTTATAAATAAATTTTAAAAGATCAAGTTTAAACCAATTCACCCCCCTCTTGGTTATTGTTGGTATTCCTATTGTTTTCATGATATTCATGAACATATTTGATACATACTGTATTTTGTTGAGAAAATATGTTGGTTATTTAGCTCCTGTGGCAGCATAGTTTCAGTTTTTGTTGACAACAACTATTATCACAAACTAACTCAATTAAAGTTTAAAATTAAATAAGAAAAAAAGGTTCAATCTGGATATTAAAATGCCAAGGACAAAATCAATTACACTATGATATTATGCATATAATTTACCGGTAGAAATTTACCATGATTTGTTGGATCAGCATTTCACATAATAGTTTCTTTTTACTTCTCTTGAAGCTACACATACAATATATATATATATATATATATATATATATATATATATAGCATACAAGGACCTCTACTACCACAAATTTACGGTGATTTCTTGGATCATACCAACAAGAAAAGATAACAATTTCAATACTCAATGGAACCACAATGTCCACCCAAATGAGGACTAAACAACCTTGTAACCATAATTATATCAACCTTTATAAACATATATCCACTTTTCCTTCCATATAATTTTCGTTCTATTTATTTTCTTATTTATTTGTTATTTTCCAATCGTATCAGTCATCAACCAGAAAAAGGTGAACATATTTTAGAGGCTTAACACCAAATCAAATTTCATATTGCAAAGTGAGTATAGCTTTGTTCACACATTACATTCTTAAAGGAACAATAAAAGCCAACAAGCGGCTAATTAGACACCTAAACCTCATTAAGTTAATCGTTAAGATGTTTCAGTTGTTCTTTTAGCAGCTCTGCTTCTCTCTCAGCATTATTAGCTCTGCATTCCATTTGTTCAACCTACAACAAAAACAATACACAGCTCAAATATTAACGTATAGTTGTAAATAGCTTTTGAGTCTAAACAACAAAAATAGCCACTTACCTTTGCGGATATTCTTAAAATAGATAACTTTCAGTCGCTTTACAGTTGTGAATGGTCATCATGAAGTCACTTTTTTCCCTCTCTATACTGTAGAAGAGATGGTAGTGGAGTTCTAACTATCATTCTTCCTATCCCTTCCCTTCTCAAAATTCATTTCTATTTGAAATTGAAACCCCAAACTCACTCACAAGGCGCAAATTTTATACACGAGAAAGCCAAAGCTGCATATTAGTATGGAAACAAACAAATACCTAACAATCAATGCCATTTTTTGGATAGATAATTAATTTGGCATAATAAAAGGTGTAACTGCAGCTTTTTAGGGGAAAATCCTCATACATAACATTTCCCACCATCTGAGTAATATAATTGTTCAAAACTTTTTTTAATGGTGAAGAACATAATAAATTTAGTGATTACTGACAGCATACACATTATACCATTGGTTGTTTAAAATGTTAAATGGTTTAGTTTTAAGACAAAGCTATGATTCAGTGCAAAAGTTTTTCATTTATGCAGATATTCATTCACATGATTGTTGTTTTATAAGTTTGACATTTCTGAGAATGAAATGGATGAAGCATGCTCAATGCGTAATATGGCAGGATTTAGGAGGATTAAGCAACTGAAAGTTTCTAGTAAATAGTTAACAAGTGGCAATATGGATACAACCTTACCCACTGAAACAATGACCAACCCCTTTGGACGTTTAGGACATCCAACAACCAGTGCCCAGTACCTTCTTTCCAGTATTTTCTTCTCTTTGCCATTCTAACGGCACGAAATAAAGAAAAACAATGAAATGGATATAGCAATATGAGAATGTGACCATAATAGACTAATGCTCTGAATGTTTTAATCATTTGATGTTATCACTCACATCATCTAACGCCCTGGAAGTTTTCTCCCGGAAGATAGAATGCAGAACTGTAGCACTAGTGTGTGTGTCCTTCCCATTACCAGAATGCCAGAACAGTCTCTGTCTAGTCATTGCACCTAAAAACAATGAAGTATTAATCAATCATATTGGCACAGAAGTAAAAGACAGGGAAAACAATCCCACTAAAGAAGAGATAGTGAATAATGAGCTGGCTCACCAGACGAGGGGGTTCAAAGTAATCATAATTTAATGATGTAGCAGCTACATCAGCTAAACTCCATTTGAAATTAATGCCACCCAAACGGGGGATCGGAAAGCATTGTGTATTTGACAATTGCAATCTCGAAATCGAAAAGCATTGTGCATTGGAGTCTCAGGAATGATAGAAGGTGTGGCGGATTTGTGAGGGGTTGGGTCATCGTCAATGACAAAGATAGTGTCGTTTGGGTTTGGGTTTGGGTTTGGGTCTGGTTTGATTGGAACAGCGTGTGCAACTTGGAAGATGAGGTAGCACCGGCCGACGCAAAGCTGCAACTGGATGATGGTGTGCTTGTTATGTCGAGAAGGGCGTGCTTCATATATAAACCTAATTTCAAAATTAGTACAAAAGGTACAAAGACGGTTATCAATAATCGTCTTCAAATCGTCCGAAACTACGACGGTCTTGTAGAAATTGTCCTCATTTTGTCATTTCAATGACGTTTGCCTAATAATCGTCTTTGTAATTTTCCCATTAATTACAAAATTGCCACCGCCTATAAAACGAAGACTGTAACACCTCAACTTACGATCTTGTTATTATTGATTTTTAATGAAAAATTCTTTTCGATTTGCTTAAAAATACTAAACCATAATTTTTCATTACTGAGTAATATTCATAATTCTGAAGTAACATATAATAAGGTTACAAAAGATTTTTCCTCACTGATTGATTTTTATAAATCTGATGTACAATAAAATACATACTGGTATCAATTCTATTACATAGTACAAATAACTAAAACCTTCTACCACAACAGAATACATCTTCAAACATATCATCTTCAAATAACACATCTTCAAACAAAATCCTCTTCTTGTATACAGCTAATAGTCTCTCTTTGCTGTTTATCTGCTCGCCCGAATAAAATCGAGGTCATGGCAGGTGTCAACCATAGACACAAAGCACAGGGTAAGTTTATGATAAACATAATTTAAGCAACAATATATATATTCAATAGGCAGATTTTTATAACAACATCCTCAAAGATGCATGATTCTCTTAGACTCTTATCATGATGCATGATTCTCTTGAATTCTTTCAACAATTGGTACCAATAGTCAAGATAGCCCCAGTCCAATGGTCCAGAACTTGCACGATCAGTCAAGGTGTCACAGTGGTGCACAGGAAGGTCACCCACACTACATGTGATCATCATGGGTGGCGTGAGTTCCCCACTGCCGAAGCACCCCCAGCTCAGACTCCTCATTGTCTGAACGCTCGTACTTAGTTCCTATAACTATCTGACACACCTCCTCTCGAGGTAATAACGTGGACTAACCCTCGTCGGGCATATGCATATGAGACATATAAGACTGATTCACTTTAAGGTATAACTCTTATCATCATCTCATATTTATTTTCAACATCAGTCTTTAATTTATATCTCACATACTTTACTCAGAAACTCAACATAAAGTATAGAACTCAACTTTATATTCATGTACAGAATCTCAGCATATTATTCATATACAATGGTTTATAGAAACACTCAACAACATATAAACTTCATGGAGATTTATAGAAACACTCGGCAACACATGAAATTTCATAGAGATTCATGAAAACACTCAACAACACATGAACATTCAAACACTTACTCAAACAAAACAACACTTAAACTATCTTTATCATAAAGCTTCCCCATACATACCTTGTAACCTCTTGATAATTTTATCTTTCTCTTCCTCCAAGACTTGACAAACTTTCCCTAAAGATGCTAGCCTCTTTTACACGTGATCTTCAAGGAGAAGTGGAGTCTTCTTCTCACTTGATTTAGGTAAGGGAAGGATGAAATGAAATGAAGGTGGTGTGAGGAGGGAGTTTCACGTGAGGTTGTAGAAAGGGGTGGTCTTGAAATTGGCTTCACTTAGGTTCCTCCTCCTCCCTTTATATAGTAGGTGGAAAATAATTGAATATTTACAAAAATCTCTAAGTCATGATGATTCCTTTACAAGTGTCCCTACACTTGTCTTGATTTTTTACAAGTGTCCAACCACTTGTACTAATCTTAAAGCTTCATTCTTTTCTTCCTTCCAAGTGTCCACTTACTTGGCATATCATGAAGCTTCTCCATGCTTCTTGCTTCTTCACGTGAATGCAAGAGGAAAAAGGGAGAAAAATCTTCTAAGTTCATCATGTGCCTTACAAGTGTCTTAACACTTGTCTTCATCATAAAGCTTTCCTTTACCAGTGTCCTAACACTTGGCACGTCTTGAAACTTCTCCCACCTTCTCCATTTTCACGTGAAATTCTAGGGAAGGAAGAGTAATCTTGCTTTGTTTCATGTTATTTTGTGTATATATATCATTTTTGATAATGAAAAAAAATCCAATTTCCTTGTGGCTTTACACATGGTATTTTCTAATAAGAAGTCAAGTTTAATTTGAACTCTTCTATCTAAAGATAATATTGAATAATAGAACTTTAGAGATTTCCAGAAACTGACTTCAACTATAGTATAGATAGCTCAAAAGCAATCTACACAGAGTGCTACACAAACCTTACATACAAGACTGTTCTTACTTTAATTCTGATTAGTCTGTACTATTTTTGATCATCAAAATTACTAAACCATTTTATTAAATAAATCTGGGCACCCCACAATTTAGAGAGAATTCTATAGATTCTATTTATTATTTTTCCATATTTTTCCAATGCTTGAATTCTTCTGACTAATGTTTTAAAGTTGTCACCTTATAAAATTCATAGAAATTCTATTCTAGAATTTCTTGTCACAAACTATTTTGATATTCTGCCAGTCAAGAGTATTCTGTTATTTCATTAGGTTCTCACAAAATCTCTAAGGATATCTGGTCATTTCTGGCCTGAAGGGCATTATGGTAAATTCATCATTCATCCTAGGGGCATAATTGTCATTTCCACCATAAAATATCTAGCCAAAAATACCTAAGGGTATTCTTGTCATTTCCAAAATATCCAAGGGCATTTATATAATTTTCATCTTAAAATATCTCACTAAAATATCTAAGGGCATTTTTGTAATTTTCAAAAATATCCTGGGACATTATTGTCATTTTGACTTTAAGGGCATTTCTATAATTTCTGATTTAAGGAAAGGGTAACATGGTCATTTCTCTTCAAACATTTCCTTAATGTCTCTAATTGATATTCCACCCAATTAATTCAAATATAGACCAGCTAAATTTCTCATAATCTAATACTCACATCAATAGCTATGCAAGAATAATTCATATAATATTTTGACCATAGTTTTTGAATTTTCAGGGTGTTATAAAGACCGTTTTTGCACAACCGTCGTAGAAGCCGTGTCATAAAAAGCTACATTTGTAGTAGTGTGAGAGCCAGAAAGTGTGCTCGAAAACCTGCCATCTGCGTGGGAAAAGGAGTAAGAATAGGTAGGGACCACTTCATACAACCTTTAATATTTTCCATTTTAGAGGCTCATGAATAATGTTGAGAGCGTGCTTACATTATACCTGTCTTGCCCTTTTAATTTAGAGCTGCCTAGTGCTTGCCTTGGCTTGTTTTATGTTTGAAGTAATGAATGATGTGATCATCATTACATACAAGAAAACACTCAAAATTCCAAATGCTCATTCATTTATAGAAGCGTAGACTTGCTTTTCTTTTATTGATATTATTATTATTATTATTATCTCGTATCCAAATTGATGGAGGTCCATTGTAAGCTCAAGGTCAAGAAGGAGAACTTGAAGAACTTCCTTTGATGAACTGTAGAGGACCCATGACAAGAGCCAAAACTCAAGCCCTTCAAGACCACATCAAAGCTAACTTGTATATTTTGGACAAGTATGAAGAAGCACACCAACTCAGAACAAACATAGAACAAGTCTTGTCTATGTTAATTGATTACCAGCTATCTGTAACCAATTACTAAGCACTTATGTCTGTGTTAATTGTAATACCTTGTATTTTAAGCATGTAATTAAGCTTAGATTAAGCTTATGATTAAGGATAATTAATATGCTTAAGAATGTTCAGAGAAAAGCGTCAGAAAAGAGTTGAGAACCCTGTTTTGAACATGTGGCGCGGACAGCGCCAGGTTCCACGCGGTCAGCGCCACAAGTGGCCTAGAAAACTAGTTTCTGCTGGAAT
>PYAF01000507.1:67832-79852 GCA_007407185.1 Glycine tomentella | reverse complement strand
TTTGTTTTGAGTACTATAGTTCTGTATACCCTTTTTGAGGGATTATTTTCTTTTGTAGCACCGTGTGTGGTGTGAACTTGAGATATCTATGTTGTACAGAACTTTAATAATATGTATATGAGTTTTTCCCCTGAGTACCTGTGTATGTTTGTATTATTGATCCTCTGCCTAAAGCCCTGTTACCTGTCTTATTTGTGTTAATGTTGATAAACTGGATCAGCAAGGACATGGTTTTATAGTTCTGTTATGCGATTCCGTACATAATGTATCAAGAAAACGATTCTATGCTTCCGCTATTGTTTATAAATTGGATACGATGCGCTAATCTGATATTATTAATGCTAACACGTCGGAGGCCTACGGGGTGTTACACGAGCTAAACTCTATCTTTTTGGAACTTGCAGCTCGCCTAGGCGAGCTAAATGAACTATGGTTGCTTGCCTGGGCGAGTTAAAGACTTAGTCCTGAAGAAAGCTTTGGGCCTAGATGAATTGTGGGCCTGTTTGCTGTTAACACCTCCGAATTTTGATCTTTAAGCCCTTTCTTGCTTGTTTTGCTTGTTCGGAAGCCTTGGATATCCTCGAAACCTATCAAAATACAAAATGTGATTGGATTAATCTTCCAAAATATGAAACACAACATTTACCTAAGTAATAGATACAAATCAACTAGGTTTAAGGCAAGTTTAATGACAAAGTTAATGAAATCAAAAGATAAATGCCATCATTGAAACCATAATTTGACTAAAATATGGCACTTATCGGCTATAATAGAATTGATACATATAGTGGGATGCTTCAAGACCTTCAAATGAGGTTGACGCTAAGGCTTGGCACTGGCTCTATGACTAGTGAAGACAAACTTTTTCATATATTTTGACTCCTAGATCATCCAATCATGCCCAGGCCACAAATGATGATCTGCAGCTTGTTTATGGAGTAAAGAATTCCATACAGATGAACTGGATTCTCATCTTTGAGGAGATCTTGCTGAAGTCTAAGAGATTGATAAGCTATCAATTTCCTTATGCTGTGTTGATATCCAGATTCATTGATTACTTCAAGATTGATGTTTCTAATGAGGTTGTAGGCAACACTACAAACATCACCAGTCTCATCAAAGAAAAACATCTTTACAAGCTTGGGATGGTGAAGACTCCTTATGGATGGTAGATGGCTGGACAGCCACTTCCACCTGCAGATGCTAGTGATGGAGGAGATGAAGAGGAAGAAGCTGAAGATGCCCCTGTTCCACAATAGTACTCTCTATTTGAATCTCTCATGATTCAAAAGATAGATGCTCTATTGTCCCTACACCATGAGCATAGGGCTGAGACCACTTCCTCAATGGAAGAGATAACATCTAGGCTAGAAAACATTGAGACTAGATTGGCTCTTAAGGACTTTGATAATCTCTAGTCTAGTTGATGTTATTTCTTATTCTTAGACTGTTTGTGGTTCTATTTTAATGTTGTTTTGTTATTTTTTTTCTTAAATGTGCTGTACTTTTCCCTTTCATTGAATAAAATTCCAGTTTATGTTTCATATTCTCCTTGCTTATAATCTCTATAATGATATTTTTGTCTTTGATAAGCCAAATAAGGGGAGAGACTGGGCATTCTTAGTTAAATATGTTTCTA
Source organism: Glycine tomentella (assembly GCA_007407185.1). NCBI lineage: Eukaryota > Viridiplantae > Streptophyta > Magnoliopsida > Fabales > Fabaceae > Glycine > Glycine tomentella. Next base: position 78,213 of record PYAF01000507.1, on the reverse strand, counting down.
TTCTTCTTATCTTATATGACTTCTCTTGGACTTTTATTTTCTTATTCTAATTCAGTTTTTGTCTTAGGCAAGCAAGTGGGCTTAATTGCTAATTATTGCTTATTTTCGGATTTTATGCTCACTTGACCTATCTTCCTTGTGCAAGACCTACAGAGCTCTACAAAACTCCAAACGGAGCATATGAGTAGTCCTTGGAAAGATAAGGAAAAGACACACGTTTCTCACAGATAAGCCGAGACCAATTCTGTCATTTAGAGGGTCATTTTAGGCTTGGAAGTCAGAACCACTACACTTGAATTTTGGGCTGCGAGTTGGATTTTTATTGGTGTAATTAGCATAATTAATTAGTTTAGATGGGCCTGTTCATGGTCCATTCTTTCCTTCTAACTTAGTCACTATATGGTAGTGCAATTAGTTAAGGAAAAAACACATTACATTTTAGGAAAAACAGAATTTACATTACACTTTAGAAATTTCCAGAATTAAAACATTTTCTCTCAATTGTTCTTCATTGTTCTTGACTGTTCATCATTTTCTTCTTTATTTTTGTTTCTGTTCTTCGTTGCTCTTGCACTAATTTCGTGGGTCTTCCATTGATGATGATCATGGAAGGCTAAACAATCAATCAATCCAAGGATCCATCCAAGCAAAAGAAAATTTGAGTTCTGGTGTAGTATTTCAAATTCTGTATGAATGTTCACTTTCTTCATCAATCATCTATTCAGTTTTCATGATTATGAATGTATTTAGGATTGAAAATAGATTAGGTTATGGATTCATTTCCTAATTTCAAATTTTAATCACAGATTAGTTGAATGATATTTCAGTTAGGTTGTGATTTCAATTAATTTAGGAGTTACTTCGATTGAATTGCTTCTAATGAAATTGAATGAACTTTCATAACAGAATCATTATCTGAGAACTATGACAATTATCATTGCTTGGTTTGGTGAATTGGATTGACGTTCTTAATCTGTTTCACATTACATCTTATCAATTTGCATTAGTTTATACGTTTTTCTGTAATTCCGCAATTATTATTAAACGCATGCAAACTGTTTGACAAAAAACCCCAACTGTTTATTAGTGAATTGAAGTTGGAATCATATTGATCGTGTTTCTGAGTCAACTAAGTTAATCTTGTGCTACCGAATTAGTATAGTTTAATTGTTTTAAATCGATACAACATTAGGTTATCAAAAATGGCGTCATTGCCGGGGACACGGTTCATTGTGTGCTAGCTTTAATTCAGTCACAATTAGATAAAAAAATATATATTTGCATTCATTCACTGCATATTAACATTCTGTTGCACAATTGCACTTTGTTACATATTTGCATTGTTATTTTTGTGCATTATGAAGTGTGGACGAAGTGTTGTTGTAAAAACATTAAAAAACATAGTGAACAGTAAAAAACAGAGGAAAAAACATAGTAGTAGGGAGAGGATTAGTGTAGTGTAGTGTAGTTGTGTTGTAGGTGGTCCATTTTGCTGTCCAGAAATTTTCGATCCTGTGGAGTTTGATTCTGAAACTTGGTGTCCAAAATTTATCCCCCATTCTAAGCAAAATTAACCCCTTGGGGGTTTGGTGTGGGTTAAAATTGGCAAATTGGGCCTCTAGGTAGGAGCTTTTGCAGTTTTAGCACAGGGGCATTCTGGTCATTTCACAACAAACTGTCTCAGAATGGGGTTGAAAAATTACCAGAATGTCGAGAAAAATCATACATCATTTTGACCCTGAGGGACGAGCACGGTCAGGGGGGTCCAAATTTCCAAATTCATTGATTTAGGCCATTTTTTTAATTTATTTTGTGTTTTCATGATTTTTAAAAAAAATCACAAAAATAAAGCATGATTTATAGATATTTATTGTGGTGTTTTTGAATTTTTTAAAAATTATTTGAACCACTTTTCTAATTTCTATTTCATTTCGACAGATATTGTGAATAGTGTTCCTGGTAGGGTAGTTGTTTGTTATTTCTGTCATTTCTATGATTCTGTCTTTGATGAGCTGAACTGTGCATGACTAGGTCCCAACGAAGTGATTTACATTCATATGATCCTGAAATAGATATGACATTTCATAGATTGAGTAGGCATAATAGTAGTCTAGATGACTTTGATAGTGTAGTTCTAGGTACTAGTGTAGTGTTTTCTGAGTCTTTTGTTTCTGATTCTGGTTCTCATTTTGCACATCTTGATTCTGAAAATTTTGCTGATACAATGGATGATAACAACTTAACTCTTAAGGAATTAGATACACCTGATGTTTTTTATTAACCTTGGTGCATTCAATATCCTGAGACTGAGGTTAGTTATGAGCTCAAATCTGGACTGATCCATTTGCTTCCAAAATTTCATGGTCTTTCTGCTGAAGATCCACATAAACACCTTAAGGAGTTTCATGTGGTGTGTTCCACCATGCGACCACATGACATTCATGAGGATTATGTCAAGATGAAGGCATTTCCTTTCTCTCTATTGTGTTGCTAAGGACTGGTTGTACCTTCAACCAGATCCTATCAACACTTGGACAAACATGAAAAGAAGATTCTTGGAGAAATTCTTCCTTGCCTCTAGAACTGCATCCATCTAGAAAGAAATTTGTGGTATAAGACAGCTGCCTGGAGAGACTTTGTATGAGTACTGGGAGAGATTTAACAAGGTGTGTGCTACCTGTCCTCACCATCAAATCAGTGAGCAATTATTGATCCAATATTTTATGAAGGATTGATGTTGATGGACAGGAGTATGATAGATGCAGCCAGTGAAGGCGCTTTGATGGACAAGACTCCTCTTGCTGTAAGGCAATTGATTTCGAACATGGCTGCTAATTATCAACAATTTGGTACTAGAGGTGTTGTAACAAGCAAGGCTGCTAATGAAGTTTATGTTTCCATGGTTGTTGATAACTAGAGGTTGGAGAATAAATTGACAGAGTTGACATCCCTTGTGAGACAACTTGCTATTGGTCAACAGCAAAATGTGATGGCAGTCAATCAACCAAGCCTGTATGGTATCTGTTGTGCACGTGATCATCCAACAGATTCCTGTCCCACTCTCCAAGAAACAGAACAAGCTGCTGAAGTTTTTGTCATACAACCTGGATAGCCATTTAGACCTCATTAACAGTATAATCCTTACTGCAACACTTATAATCCTGGTTGGAGAGATCATCCAAATTTGAGATATGGTCCTAGTCCACAAAACCAGCAGCAGACACAACAACAATATCAACTCTCCACCAGCAAATACCAACCTCCCCTGTTCAGACAACAGCACAATTCCAGCAACCTGCACCTACACCTACACAACCTGTGCAGACCAGTTCTAGACATTCCTTGGACGATTTGATGAAGCAAATGGCAACCAGCAACATCCAGTTTCAACAAAATGTCAGTGCCACCATCCAAGACCTGCAGACTCAGATTGAACAATTAGCTATAACTATCAACCAGATGCAGCAGCAAGGTTTTGGTAACCTTCCAACACAACCAGTTATTAATCCAAAGAATATGAGTGTTATTACCTTGAGGAGTGGCACAGAGCTTTCAGATGCTGTTGCTAAAATTGATGCTAGTGCTAGTAAAAAAAATTGATGATGGTGCCAAAACAAATTATGCACCAAAAGAACTCCTTCGTATACGTCAGGAGTCCATTGATGAGAAGGGGCTGGGGTATTGTTCCTCTAATGATCATAGTCCCGAGTACTTCTTGGCGAGTTTTAATATGATTAGATTTCCTTACCTTTTCCTTCTAGATCCATTTCTGCAAAGAAAGTAAAGTTTGATTCTGATCTGCTTGAGACTTTCAGGAGGGTGGAAGTCAACATTCCCCTCTTGGATCCCATCAAACAGATTCTAAAATATGCAAAGTTCTTGAAGGATTTGTGCACCCAAAAGAGAAAGCTGAAGGGAAATGAGCAAGTGAAGATGGGCAGAAATGTTTTTACACTTATACAGGGCAAAACTATTGATGGCATTCCACTATCCACCTTGCCAAGTGCAAGGATCCTGGAACTTTCACTGTCCTTTGCACCATTGGAGATTGTACTTTTGCAGATGCCATATGTTACCTCGAAGCTTCCATTAATGTCATGCCCACTTCAGTTTACAGATCATTACATCTTGGTGATTTGAAACCCACTGGTGTGGTCATTCACTTAGTCAACAGGAGTGTTGCGCTTCCACTTGGACTTATTGAAGATGTGCTGGTGCGAGTTAATAATTTGATCTTTCTAGCAGATTTTTACATTTTGGATATGGAGAATGAGTCTTCCAGCCATGGTTCCACATTGATCTTAGGGAGACCATTCTTGATGACAGCAAAGACCAAAATTGATGTGTATGCCGAAACTCTTTCCATGGAGTTTGGTGATGAAGTTGTCCAGTTTAACCTTTTTGATGCCATAAGACATCCTGTAAAAGAGCAATATGTTTTTCTTGTTGGTATCATTGATGTTGCAGTAGATAGTGTAGATATTTCTGATTTACTTTCTAATGATTTTTCTGATTTTGATCTTAGTTGTACCTGTGATGATTATGCTGTTGTCTGTAGTATATGTGCAGAGATTTCCTCCGTACTTGATTCTAATTATGTTACAGGTACAAATGCTTATTTTCCTATCTCCCTTACTTCAGCCACCAACCTTTCATTGCCTTCCACCATTCAACCACCTTCCTTGGAGCTTAAGTCACTATCTGAGCACCTCAAATATGCATATTTAGATTATGCTCAGAAGCTTTCAGTCATCATATCTAGCAACCTATCACTTGAGCATGAGGAGAAGTTGCTGCATGTTTTCAGAAGCCATAAAAAGGCCATTGGATGGGCACTTGCTGACCTCCCAGGAATCAATCCTTCAATTTGCATACATTGATTTCACTGTTTATGGTTCCTCTTTTGATGCATGTTTGGATAGTCTCTCTAGAGTGCTTGACCGGTGTATTAGGACTAACCTTGTTTTTAACTTTGAGAAATGCCATTTTATGGTGCATGAGGGTATAGTCTTAGGGCATTTGGTCTCTTGTAGAGGTCTTGAGGTCAATAGGGCCAAGATTGATGTGATCACTTCTTTACCTTACCCCGCTTCTGTGTGGAAAGTGCGTTTTTTTCTTGGACATGCGGGTTTTTATAGGAGATTCATTCAGGATTTTAGTAAGATTGCATTGCCATTGTCCAAGCTTCTCCAAAAGGACGTAGACTTTATGTTTGACCAGCCTTGCAAAGAGGCATTTGAGGGATTGAGGAAAAAGCTTACTATCTCTCCCTCATGCAGCCACTAGATTGGGAGCTTCCCTTTGAGCTCATGTGTGATGCCTATAATTATGCACTTGGGGCTCTGTTATCACAAGGAGTTGATAAACTCTCTCATGTTATTGCTTATGCTTCATGCACTTTGGATGTAGCCCAACTTAATGACATCACTGCTGAGAAGGAGCTTTTGGCTATTGTTTTTGCTTTAGATAAATTCATATCCTATTTGCTTTGCTCCCATATCACTGTCTTTACTGACCATGCAGCTTTGAAGTACCTATTGAAGAAGCTTGATGCTAAACCTAGATTGATCAGGTGGATGTTTCTTCTTCAAGAGTTTGGCATTGAGATTAAGGACAGAAGTGGTGCAGAAAACTTGGTTGTTGATCATTTGAGTAGGATTGAGGGACCTCTTGAGTCCTTTCCTATTCATGATAATTCTTCTGATGAGCATTTGATACATTTGCATTCATCGCATGTCACACCTTGGTTTGCTGACATTGTGAATTTTATTGTTACATCTGTTGTTCCACCTCATGCATCTAGGTCCCAAATAGATAAACTTAAGAGTGATGCTAAATATTATGTGTGGGATGATCCTTATTTGTGGAGGTTTGGTAGTGACCAAGTGATTTGAAGGTGTCTGCCAGATCATGAGATTCAGTGTATTCTTCAGTTTTGTCATGGCACACCTGCCGGAGGTCATTTTGGTCCTCAGCGAACCACTAGGAGGGTATTAGACTGTGGGTTCTTTTGGCCCACCTTGTTTAGAGATGCTCATCATTTTACCACCACTTGTGAGCAGTGTCAGAGAACAGGAGGAACCATTACACATAGGCATGAGATGCCCCCAGCAGCCCATTATTTTTTGTGAGATTTTTTATGTATGGGGTATTGATTTTATGGGTCCCTTTCTTGTTTCTCATGGTTTTACATATATTTTGCTTGCTATTGATTATGTCTCTAGATGGGTTGAAGCTAAGGCCACCAGAACTAATGATTCTAAAGTTGTTGTGGATTTTGTAAGATCCAACATTTTTTGCAAGTTTGGTGTGCCTAGAGCCTTTATCAGCGACCAGGGGAGCCACTTCTGCAACCAATCATTGACATCCTTGCTTCAGAAATATGGGATTGTGCATAGAGCTGCTACAGCTTATCACCCCCAAACTAATGGGCAAGCAGAGGTTTTTAACAGAGAGATCAAGCAAGTGTTACAGAAGCTGGTGTAACCCAACAGGAAGGATTGGAGCAAGATACTTGAGGATGCTTTATGGGCTCACAGGACCGCTTACCGAACACCTTTGGGGATGTCTCCCTATAGGGTGGTTTTTGGTAAGTCATGCCACCTTCGGTGGAGATTGAGCACCGCGTTTATTGGGCGGTGAAGAGTTGTAACATGGCATTTGATGAAGCGTGTATGGAAAGGAAGCTTCATTTGCAAGAACTTAAAGTGATCCGCTTAGAAGCCTATAAGAACTCCAAGATTTACAAGGAGAAAGTGAAGAGATTTCAAGATTCTAGGATTCTTAGAAAGGAAATCCATAGTGGCCAAAAAGTGTTCTTGTTTAACTCTCGCCTTAAGCTTATTTCTTGTAAACTTCGATCTAGATGGCATGGACCTTTTTTTATTACTAATGTTTTTCCCCATGGTGTAGTTGAAATTAAAAATGAAGTTACCGGCAAAGTCTTCAAGGTCAATGGTCACCAACTCAAAGCATTTCATGAGAACCCTCAAGTGGAGGAGGAGCTTGTGGCGGACATCTCTTTGGTCTTGCCAATTTTGTGTGATGATGCATCTTCAATGACATTTAGGGAGTTTCCTTTTCCCTTCTTTTATTTGTTGTCTCTTTGTGTGCATTTCTTTGTATGCATTTCAAGTGTGGGGTGAAGGATTACAAAATCTGTTTTCTGTTTTAGTAAATATGTTTTCTATTTTAGTTTTTTGTTTATTGTTTCTATATATTTTTTGTTTTTGTTTTTACATTCTATTTATAGTTTAGCTGTCTATATTTTGTTTCTATCTGTTTTTCTATTTTCTGTCTTCTGGTTATTTTCTGTGTTCTATTTTTTGTTTTAGTTTTTGAGTTTGTATGTTGTTTTCTGTCTGTTTTCTATCTATTTACGTTTCTGTTCATTGTTTACTGTTATGTTTGTTTTTGTTGCTGTTTATGTTATTGTGTTGCAATATTTGTTGTTTTTCTATTTTTACATTAAGAAAAAAATATAATTTAGGCACTTTTTCATGTTTTTCATAGGATTTGTAACTTGTATAAATTGTGAGAAATGTACAAATTTTGGTTGGATTGAGAGGCTTCATGCTTGATGTGAATCACTATTGCAATTGTTGAAGTGATAAGTAGGTTTAATGCCTTGTGAGTTTTGGGGCCTTTGTGGATATGTTCTTTCATGTGTGATTCCACCCTTGTGCTAGATTACTCTATGTTTTGACTTGCCTCTTTTGACATTCTTTGTTGCACATACTTTGATTTAGATGATTTAGGTCTTCTTTCTTTTAGCCACTAGCCAAATAAGCCTATCCTTGCATTGATATCCTTTGTCACCCTTTTTGAGCCTTTAACCTTTTCTTTCTTGTATAGCTCATTGAAAACAAAAAATGGAAGACCATGTTATCCTAGCTTTAGGAAGAAAAGGGGCTTTGGAATTGTTTTGGGAGTGGGTTTCAAGCAAGTGTGGGGTATTTTTATTTTGTTTTGATTTGGAAGGAAAGAAAAAAAATGAGAAAAGAAAAGAAAAGAAAAGAAAGAGTTTAAAAAGCAAAAGTTCAAAGAAAGAAAAAAAATGTGTATAAACAAAGAAAAAGAAAAAACAATAAAGTCCTTTTCTTAGTTTTAACCTAAATATCCTTTTCTTATCCATCCTTTACCTAAGTCATTCATTACAAACCAATAAAGTCCTTTTGATCTTTTGAAGCATGTGTATTTCAAGTTGAATGAATTAGAGTTTTTTCAATATTTGGATGTGCTAGTTACATGTGGTGTTTGAGTGTAAACACAAACCCATGAGGTTGAGTGTTGTTCTTCGAGAGATTTCTATCACCTTGGTGCATTCTGAATTTTAACTTGACTACTATTTCACTTTGCGCTTTGTGATCATATTTTCATGGATTGTTTGTTACCTTGATATCATTCTTCATCTTTCATCTTTCTAACTTTTGTGCATTTTTAGGATCCACTGAAAAATTTGTGTGCCTTGTTCATACCTTTCTTATAGTTTTTGGTTTACTTTAGTTTGAATTTTTCTTTTAGTCTTTCTTTTATTTTTTCCCAGGAGTGCAAATGTTTAAGTGTGGGGTATTTTGATTGGGCGTTCTTAGGTAAATATTTTATTATTCTTCTTATCTTATTTGACTTCTCTTGGACTTTTATTTTCTTATTCTAATTTAGTTTTTATCTTAGGCAAGCAAGTGGGCTTAATTGCTAATTCTTGCTTATTTTCGGATTTTATGCTCACTTGACTTATCTTCCTTGTCCAAGACCTACAGAGCTCTATAGAACTCCGAATGGAGCATATGAGTAGTCCTTGGAAAGATAGGGAAAAGACATACACATTTCTCACAGATAAGCCGAGACCAATTCTATCATTTGAAGGGTCATTTTAGGCTTGGAAGTCAGAACCACAGCACTTGAATTTTGGGCTGCGAGTTGGATTTTTATTGGTGTAATTAGCATAATTAATTAGTTTAGATGGGCCTGCTCATGGTCCATTCTTTCCTTCTAACTTATTCACTATATGGTAGTGCAATTAGTTAAGGAAAAAACACATTACATTTTAGCAAAAACAGAATTTACATTACACTTTAGAAATTTCCAGAATTAAAATATTTTCTCTCAATTGTTCTTCATTGTTCTTGACTGTTCATCATCTTCTTCTTCATTTTCATTTCTGTTCTTCGTTGCTCTTGCACTAATTTCGTAGGTCTTCCATTGATGATGATCATGGAAGGCTAAACAATCAATCAATCTAAGGATCCACCCAAGCAAAAGAAAATTTGAGTTCTGGTTTAGTATTTCAAATTCTATGTGAATGTTCACTTTCTTCTTTAATCATCTATTCAGTTTTCATGATTATGAATGTATTTAGGATTGAACACAGATTTCCTAATTTCGAATTTTAATCACAGATTAGTTAAATGATATTTCAATTAGGTTGTGATTTCAATTAATTTAGGAGTTACTTCGATTGAACTGCTTCTAATGAAATTGAATGAACTTTCATAGCAGAATCATTATTTGAGAACTATGATAATTATCATTGCTTAGTTTGGTGAATTGGATTGATGCTCTTAATATGTTTTACATTACATCTAATCAATTCGCATTAGTTTATACGTTTTTCTGCAATTCTGCAATTATTATTAAACGCTTGCAAACTATTTGACTAAAACCCCCAACTGTTTATTAGTGAATTGAAGTTGGAACCATATTGATCGTGTCTCTGATTCAACCTAGGTTAATCATGTACTACAGAATTAGCGTAGTTTAATTGTTTTGAATCGACACGACATCAGGTTATCAAGGAGAAATAAAACGAGCAGATGCTCTATGTAACACCCCAATATTTTATATTTATTAAATATGGATTTGAAGTAATATTTTAGGACGATTAGAAAATTAAAATTCACCATTTAGTAAGGTTTTTAGAATTTAATACATATTTTGAATAAAATTCAATTTAAATTATTCTAATTACTAGAAAATTCTAAGAAAATGATGAGCATAATTTTGAGAATTTTCTTGTAATTAGAGGCTAAATAGACTTAGTGATAGTGATTTTGCAAATTAAGAACAACAAGAAAACAAGATTTTTGCTATTTCATGGAATTAAAGGAAAGTATAGTAGCTTTTGGCTTTGAAGCAATAGGTGGCCGTGTGACAACAAGGGAGAAAAGATTGGCAATTAAAATGAGTCAACAAAGATGAAATTAGTGAATAAATCCAAGTGCAAATCAAATCAAATAAAATAACTAGAAACCAAAATAAAACAAAAGAAAACATTATTGGCACAAAAGGAGGAAACTACGGTGGAAAGGAAGAAAACAAATTACAAACAGCCCTTGCATCATGAATGCCACGTGAAATCAAGCAAGAATAAGGAAGGAAGGGC
>PYAF01000507.1:51703-67732 GCA_007407185.1 Glycine tomentella | reverse complement strand
TTTGAGGTATGGGGGAGTCTTGCTAAACAAAGTTTGAGTATTAACTTACTCCTAATCAACTTCTAATCAAAGCTAACTAACTACTTGAGTTAAGAAAAATTTAAGGAAGGGTGGAGAAAATTAAAGAATATTAAATCACTTAATGTTTCATTGTTTAAATAATATAGTTTCATCAATTAAGGAATTGATGAAGCTAGTTCTAAAACTTCTAGGATTACAGCTATGTTTAATGTATGTTTTATATAGATGGCTGCTGTATATTTTATTCCTTGACTGTATTTTAAATTTAAATAACTGATGTAGGTTAATCTATTTGTATTTGGGAAATTCTGTAATCAAATATTGTTATAGGTAAATTTCCTTAGTTACCGTAAAATAAAGTTGTATGCTGTTGACGTAGTTAAATAAATCTGTATGCTGTTGATGTAGTTAAATAAAGTTGTAAGCTGATTGACGTAATTAATTGATGCTGTATGGATGTTGTTGCTGTATTTAAATTGTTGTATATCACTTGTGGATGTAAGCTGTATTATATGCTGTTTATAATTGTAGTATATGTGGAGGTCTATTCTAATTAAAGTATGTTCATCTTTTGATCTGTTGATATTCGAGTATCCAGTTAATAGTGTTTATTTCATGTGTCGTGGGAAATATTTATGAGTAATAAAAATAACATACACAAAATTTATATGTCATTAAGAGATTCAATTCTTGAATAAAGTTAATGTGACGTGTGATGATTGATGATGTGGATGATGAAAAATGAATTTAGAGATATATCTGTGATGAGGTTGAGTTGAGATGAAAGTGATGAGAAAAAAAAAAGAACAATTAAAAGATGTAAAATGAATCATTTATGCATTTTCATGTGCATCTACCCGGTGGGGTAGAATTTGAGACGATGAGACGATGAACCTCATGAAGTGGTGTGTCAGATAACTAAACTGAGTCATACGTGTTTAAACTTGGGGGTAGTGGAGACAGTGAGGACCACACCACCATGATGATCACATGGGTGGAGGTGATAATCCTACGCGCCACTGGACTACCCTGACGGGATGGATAAGTTCGTTCCACTAAGGTGAGGGTGGGGTTATCTGACTGTGGCCACAATTATTGAGACGTTTAACCTGATATCTCAGTCATGCATCATATAATAAGATGAGCATGCATTTTTTCTACAATTCATGTGTGTGAAAAAAAAAAAGATGATTTAATACCTGTATTAAGTAAAAGATAATTAAATTTTAGAAAACATTTTACTAAATTCTCTGTATTATTTAACTATTTACGTATATTTATTATTTCGTCTGTTTATATTTAAAGTTTGCTTATCATGACTTACCCTATTTTGTGTCTGGTGGTTGACACCTGTGATGACCCCAAATTATTTGGGCGAGCAGAGAAACAGTGATAGGAACGTGGTACAAGAAGATTTGATGAAGATTTTGTGATGGTTCTCTGCTTATTGATGATCTCTACTTCTTTGATCTGTATTATGGACTGTTCTGTTTTGGACTGTGGACTGTTATGTATTATGAACTTGTAATCATGGACTGTATGGTATATGTGAACGTCATGAACTACGTTACTTAAAGAATGCGTAAACTTTTATAATTTCTAAAATCGTTTTCAAACTCAATTAAAATTAATTTGGCCCTTCATTCTTTTTTTTTAAAAAAAAACCCCCGTAATTTTATAAAATAAATACGAATTAAAAGCAAAGTAAAAGCAGTTGTTTCACTCTATCCTACTCTGTTTACTCTAAATCTTACGTAAAAATACCTAAGTCAGGGGGAGCAATTTAAGGATTGATTTATGTTTATGCAAGCTTACTTGACAATTGCTTTTGGAAAAAGGCTGATTTGATTTCAGGCTATCAAGCATAAGACTCCTATCATTTATCCCCCAAAGCACTTAAAAGCTAACAAATGTTCAATTGATATTTGGCATATTCAAAGCCAAAAAGGGGGAAATTGTTGGATATAGGGGGAGCTGGAAGATGATCAAGTCAAGGATGAAGTATGTGCCTTAGAAAAAAGACTTTAGCTTTTCACATGCCAAGGCATTTGTAATTTGTTAAATGGTTAAAAGGCTAATCTTATGATCCTTGCATTACATAAACATAATCATTAACATGCATACATGATTTTATTAAAGCATAAATGTTCTCATGTTTCCAAAATGAAATTGATTTCTCATGGTAAGTTTTTGGAAAAACAAAATGTGACTACTTTAATCGATTACCAGCTTGTGTAATCTATTACAAAGCCATGATGAACAACTTAATTGATTACAAACATATCGTAATTGATTACACAACACAAAACACAAAACATTCATGACTGCTTTAATCGATTACAAACATATCGTAATCGATTACACAGCACAAAACACAAAACGTGCATGACTGCCTTAATCGATTACCACTCAATCGTAATCGATTACATAGGCTTGTTTCAAAACTAAGCATGACTGGTTTAATTGATTACAGTTCATTTTAATCGATTACCTTGTTCGTAAAACTTTTCCAGATTGTGCTAAGAACACTTTAATCGATTATATGGAAGTTCAATCGATTACATGAGTTAATTTAATCGATTACTTTGGCGATTTAATCGATTACATTCAGTTACAGGAGTTGGTTATAAATAGCTTGTGAGTTTTTCTGAAATACACAACACTTCACTATGAAATTTTCAAAGTTTTCATAAGTCTTCTGAAATTAAGAAAGGATACTCTGAGTTCTAAAGATTGTGTTCCACACTTTTAAATCTTCATGGTGTATTGAAATATTTCTTGGACAAGATTATAAAGAAGCTTTTGGATAGAAAGTTCTAAAACTTGGTTTTCATTTCAACTCTGATTGGTAAATCATATTCATTCATATTCATTGGATCATCAGGTTGTCTCTTTCCATTAACTCTTGTTGTAAATTCGTTTCTTAATTTTGGGTTATTTGTAACTATTACAAAGGATTCTTGAAGCTTTTCTAGAGTGGGTTTCTCTAGAGTGAAAGAATAGAGAAGGGTTCTCTATGTCTTGATCACTAGGATTCTAATAGTGTTTTAGATTTTTGTTCTTTATCTAGGTTTGATAAAGGGTGATTGTTGTAAAGCTTGTAAGAACTGAAATTTTTGAATAGTGGAACTCTAATCTAGTGTTGATTTGAAGAACTGGATGTAGCTTGAGAAGTGAACCAGTATAAATTCTTGTGTTGATCTCTATTCTTTAATCTCTTCTAGCTATCTTGATATGTGGTTCTTAGTGAATTCTTTATTAGTCAACAAGTTAAGTTTTTGCAATTATTTTCTTGGGCTGAGTAGTTTGATTGATTAAAAGCATTCTTGATTTAATTGTGATTAAGATCCATTAACTCTGATTTTCTAAAGATTTTAAAAAGGCCAAGTTTAAACCAATTCACCCCCCTCTTGGTTATTGTGTGTATTTCTATTCTTTTAAATAAGAACTTACACTTATGGAGGTCAAGGAGGGTGATCTCTTGATGGTAAGGAGAATGTTGAACAATTTTTGCCTAGAAAAAGAGGAGACTCAAAGAGAAAATATTTTTCACACAAGACAAGGTATGCTCACTTATCATTGATAGAGGCAGCTAGACCAATGTGGCTAGTACAAGGCTTGTTGAGAAATCACACTTGCCAACCACAAAGCATCCAAGGTCATACAAGCTCCAATGGCTTAGTGAAAATGGAGAAGTAGTGGTAAATTCTCAAGTGCTCATTCCTTTTTCCATTAATTCTTATAATGATGAAGTTCTTTGTGATATTATACCTATGGAGGCTGGACATATCCTTCTTGGAAGGCCTTGGTAATATGATAGAAAAGTCATAAACAATGGCATGGAGAACACTTTTGAGTTTGAGCACTTAGGAAAGAAAATTATTTTGAGGCCTTTGACTCATAGGCAAGTGTGTGAAGATCAAGTGAGGATGAAAGAAAAGAGAATTCAAGAGCTGAAAAAAATACTGCACTTGATATCACAAAAAAAAAGGCAAAAATAGTGAGCTATCCAAGAGAAAAACTAGTTAGAAGAAAAGAAAACAGAAAGAAAAAGAGAGCAACAAAATTCATAAGATTAAAAAGAGTTTGTTCTTGAGTGAAAAGGAAATCAAGAGAGTGTTATTAGACAAACAACCTCTTTCTTATATGATTCCTAACTCTCTTTGTTTACATGTTGAAAAGGAAGGAGAAAAATTGTCCAAAGCTATGCAATCTCTTTTGGAGGAATATGAAGATGTTTTTCCAAAAGAAATTTCTAATGGCTTGCCTCCTTTAAGAGTCATAGAGCACCAAATTGATTTGATTCCAGGTTGTTCGCTCCCAAATAGGCCAGCATATAAGACTTCATCCGTGGAAGCAAAAGAGATACAAACACAAGTGGAAAAACTACTTGACAAATGGTGGGTTCATGAGAGCATAAGACTTTGCGCCATGCCAATTGTTCTTGTACCTAAGAAGGAGAGAACATGGAGGATATGCACAGATTGTGGGGCAATAAAAAACATCACCATAAGGTATAGACATCCTATCCCTAGACTTAATGATCTTTTAGATGAATTGCATGGTGCTACTATTTTATCTAAAATTGATCTTAAGAGTGGTTATAATCAAATAAGGATGAAGGAAGGGGATGAATGGAAAACGGCTTTCAAAACTAAATTTGGACTTTATGAATGGTTAGTTATGCCTTTTGGTTTGACTAATGCACCTAGTACCTTTATGAGGCTTATGAATCATGTACTTAGACCATTTATAGGCAAGTTTGTGGTAGTGTATTTTGATGACATTCTTGTTTATAGTACTGATTTAAATGATCATTTGATGCATGTTAAAAGTGTCTTTGAGGTGCTTAGGAAGGAAACCTTGTATGGAGCAAGTGATAAATGTTCTTTTTGCACTTCACAAGTTGTGTTTCTAGGTTTTGTAGTAGGTGCTCAAGGAGTCCAAGTGGATCAAGAGAAGGTGAAAGCCATCATGGAGTGACCAATTCCAAAAAGTGTGAAGGATATTAGGAGCTTTCATGGTTTAGCAAGCTTTTATAGGAGATTTGTCAAGGACTTTAGTACCATTGCTTCTCCTTTGAATGAATTGATAAAGAAAACCGTGAGCTTTTCTTGGAAGCAAGAACATGAAATTGCTTTCCAAACATTGAAAGATAAATTGTCTCGTGCACCTATTCTTGCATTGCCTAATTTTAATGCTTCTTTTGAATTGGAATGTGATGCATCTAATGTAAGCATTGGAGGGGTTTTGATTCAAGATAAAAAATCCTATTGCTTATTTTAGTGAGAAATTGAAGGGTGCATGTTTAAACTATTCCACTTATGATAAAGAATTGTATGCACTTGTTAGAGTATTGCAAACTTGGCAACATTATCTTTTACCTAAGGAATTTGTGATACATAGTGATCATGAATCTCTTAAATATTTGAAAAGTCAAGGCAAACTCAACAAGAGACATGCTAAGTGGATTGAATTTATTGAGCAATTTTCTTATGTTATTAAACACAAGCAAGGAAAGTTGAATGTAGTTGTGGATGCCTTGTCAAGGAGGAATTGTTTGATTTCTATGCTTGAAACTAAGTTGCTTGGTTTTAATCACATAAAGGAATTGTACTCAAGTGACCATGACTTCTCTAGTATTTTTCTTTGTGTGAGAAGGGGGCTTAGTAAGGATATTTTATACATGATGGTTTCTTGTTCAAGGAAAAGAAACTATGTGTTCCTAAAAGCTCTTTGAGGGAACTCTTCATTAGAGAAGCTCATGAGAACAATTTAATGGGACACTTTGGTGTGGATAAAACTTTGGCTATTTTACATGAACATTTATTTTGGCCAAAAATGAGGCATGATGTGCATAAGCTTGTATCTCAACGTATTACTTGTCATAAAGATAAATCTAGATTAATGCCTCGTGATTTATATACACCTTTTCCTATTCCTAACTCTCCTTGGGTTGATATTTCTATGGATTTTGTGTTTGGTCTTCCAAGATCCAAGAGGGGAAAGGATTCTATATTTGTTGTTGTTGATAGGTTCTCAAAGATGGAACACTTCATTCTTTGTCACAAGACTAATGAAGCTTGTGAAGTAGTCAATCTCTTCTTCAAGGAAGTGGTGAGACTTCATGAATTGCCTAGAAGCATAGTGAGTGATAGAGACACAGTTCCTTAGCCACTTTTGGAAGACATTGTGGGGCAAGCTTAGCACAAAGCTCTTATTTTCATCAACTTGTCACCCACAAACGGATGGCCAAACCGAGGTGGTGAATAGGATATTGGGTCAACTCCTTAGATGCTACATCAAGAGAAATTTGAGGATTTGGGATGAGTGTTTACCTCACATTGAGTTTTCTTATAATAGATTAGTTCACAAAACTACTTCCTTATCTCCTTTTCAAATTGTCTTTGGCTTTAATCCTTTAACTCCTCTTGATTTATTGTCATTACCTAACACTTCTTCTATGATTAATCATGATGCTTTGTCTAAAGCTTCTTATGTTATGAAATTGCATGAACAAGTGAAGCTCCATGTGGAGAGGAAGATGGAACAATATGTTAAACAAGTGATCTTTAATGAAGGAGATTAGGTTTGGCTTCATTTGAGGAAGGATAGATTTCCTCAAGAAAGGAACTCCAAGCTCCAACCTAGAGGAGACGGACCTTTTAAGATTTTAGAGATGATCAACAACAATGCATAAAAACTGGAGTTGCCAAGTGAGTATGGTGTGAGTAATACCTTTAATGTTTGTGATCTTTCTTTGTGTGATGTAGGTACAAGTGAGGGAACAAACTTGAGGTCAAGTTCCTTTCAAGAAGGAGGGGATGATGGAGGTCCATTGCAAGCTCAAGGTCAAGAAGGAGAACTTGAAGAACTTCATTTGATGAGCTTTAGAGGACCCATGACAAGAGCTAGAACTCAAGCCCTTCAAGACCACGTCAAAGCTAACTTGTATATTTTGGACAAGCATGAAGAAGCATACCAACTCAGAACAAGTTTTGTCTATGTTAATTGTTTATTAGCTATATGTAATTGATTACTAAGCACTTTTTTCTGTGTTAATCGATTACCAGCTATCTGTAATTGATTACTAACCACTTTGTGAAATGAAAAAACTCTGTGTTAATCGATTACATAACGAATTAATCGATTACTTTGTTCATACATCTTTTCTAGGATACTTAAGAAAAAATTAATCGATTACATGAACAATTAATCGATTACTTAAGAGTAATTAATCGATTACATGGACGTATTAATCAATTACATACAGTTACATTCGTTTTTTCTATATAAAGCTATCTAAAACTGAATGTAGAAAAACTTCAATTTTTGACCAATTAATGGAAAGCTGAATTGCTTGTGAGAGTTTCTCTCTCGTTCTTGTGCAAAAATTTCTTGGGTCTTATCAATGGCTTCTCAATGCTATTGTGGCGATTCTTCCTAGACTTATTGAAGAGCTTCTCCATGGTGTCTTCCATCTTTATCCCTTGCTTCTTCCATCTTCCATTGCTGCAGTTTGAAGCTTCCTTCCAGACCTTGTGCTGCAAGTTAATTGAGGGAAAGCTTAAGTTCTTGAAGGAATCTTGAAGAGTGGATTTCATTGCAAGGTAGATCGGGAAAATCAATTTCTAATGAGTTTAGACATACATCACAAATAATATTCAGTTCAACCCAAAAGGGGAAATAACTCCATATCCTTCTATAAACTTGCAATGAGGATTGTCATGCCACTAGCATTGAGCAAGCCATATACACTTCAGGTCAGCCTCTGAATACAGGTTATAAGATTTTGGTTGGACAAATTCACCACACCACATATCACATTCCAAGTTTTCTATTTATTTTCTTTTAGAAGCCAAATAATTTATTATAATATTAAACGAATGCATGAGAGCTGCATCAAGAAGTTTTGGAGTTGTGTCCACCACCTTAGCAACCCCTTCAAGTAAGCTATACAAGGACAATTAAAATCTTTAAAGCCTTGAAAAAATAGCATTTCCAATGCCTTCGTTCTGAGTTCTCTTTAAAAGAAATCTTGAAATAATAGCATTAAAAGTGACAAATTCCATACATACACAAACCACATACCTGTACCACATACCTCTATGCAATTTAGTTTCTCTTGTAAGTTAAAATCAACATATTCAATTTAACTTAAGTTACATGCATGGTAAGTTTGTTAACTTTTATGATAATTATCTTAAAAGACATTTCAACAATAAGTTTTGAATGGATGATAATATAAAATTATTTTATACGGTTAATATACATCAACATCAACACCTTTAACACAAGTTAATTGGGATCAATGGTAAATGAACTCAATGATAAATCGTAAATGAGACAGAAAGAAAAAGGGAGAGGGAAAGAAAAAAGTGAAAATAAGACAAAAGAGAGAAGAAATGGTGAAAAGAAGAAGGGAGAAAAGAAGAGGAAAAGAACTAAAACAAGGGAATGACCGAAACATAAAATTACTAATGAGTTTAACCCTCCACCGAGCTTATAGCTTTTCTCCACTCCGTCCTAAGACTAAGACATACCGTCCGCCAATCTATATCTCACTCCATTAGATTTTGTTTAACTACCTTTCCCCATGTAAGTTTCAGTTGACCTCTACCTCTTTTTGTGTCAAGCTTTTGGTAACAAACTCTTGTTCTTACGAGAGCATCTAGTGATCGTCTCATAACGTGCCCAAACGACCTCAATCTATGCTCCCTCATCTTTTATACAATTAATATATGACTATTAAATTCTAAATTTATTTTAATTTATGAGCAAAATTTTATTCATTTTACCTTAATCTTTTCACCTTACAAGTACTATTTAAGAAATTTATTCAAATACAATTTTAAGTCAATCTCACAGTTAGATTGCCGAAAGAGTGGCTTTTTGCCCAAGTTCCATTCATTAAAGGGAACCAAATTAGGGAGGGGCTCCACAGCACTTGGTATACAATAAAATACAGGTATTGGCATTATAAATTGCCGAAAGAATAGCCAAAAAATCTTGGCTCCTTGGAAAGCTAGTAATAACTGATCATAGTGCCCGAGCAACGTTTTTAAACTCATTCAAGCAAGACTGGAGAATCAGCTGACGCTTTAAGAGAGACTCTCGTTCACTTTCTAGCACATCTATGGCACCAGGAGCAACAAACATGTCCATGAATTTCTCATCGTTCACAGCAAATAAATCTAAGCCAAGAGCCACGAATAGCCGATCTCGGCTGCACAAAGTATGCAACAGAGCAAAGGTGGTGTTATTGTTCCATATAAAGAAGAATGAAAGCTCCATATACTGAGGTATGTGGACCATGTTGACCATTTTACAGATTTATAATGCCATGCATCTAATAAGCTTGCACAAGAGTGCGTTAAATATAATTAATGCTGTTAATTCAGGTTATGGTCTGAAAAAGGGTACAAATTTAAGGGAAAAAATAATTCAAAATCAAGAAACATGAAATACCAGCAAACATAGTATTTATTAGGAAGTTATTGAGTAACAACCTAACTTCTGTAAATCAAATTAAGGTCCAAGCTGAATAAAGTTCTTCGTAAGCACTTATAAAAATAAAAAAAAATAAATAAGAAGGTTAAATCAATTGATTTTTTTTAAAGTTAAAATCAGCTTAAAACAATTAACTTTTATGGAAACTCTCATCTAACTTTTAAAAAAATTATGGTGTATAAGTTGATTTTTTAACTTATGGGGAAAATACAATTTATTTTTCTTCTATAAGTATTTCCAGCATTGTTTATCCAAACTGAACCTAAATCAACTATAAAAGGAGAATAAATTCAACTGTAAGTATGAGTGAGAAATGGCATGATGCTTTTGAAAGAAAAAAGCGACATAAGGCATTTTGAATTTGGACAAAGGTATTAATTGGAATATCACTGAAGTGATAACATTCTACAGAAAGGTATTCGTTGGAATATTTCTGAAGTATGACATGTTACCTATCATGGTATAGCTTATAGCTTAAACTGAAACGACCACTAGTTTAAGTCCCACATTTGGGGTTAGGAATAAACTGATTTCAAACAAGGCAGAAGCTTACCAAGGGGTTAGGAATCCAGAATTCAATGTTGATGTCACGCCTCTCTCAACAAGAACTCCACGAATACGTGCAAAATGCTGGGCAGCTGATACACAGATATCTGAGTAAGGTGAACCTGATCTCTCCCCATTTGCAAATAAAATGACACCATTTTGCAGTCTAACATTGTCCGAATTTTTGCTATTCCCACCCATTCTGGACGCTCTCTTTCTTGGCCCCATGTCATTGTAAATTCCAAACTCTTTTTTAACCACCCCAATCGCTGCATCACCTGGCTGATCTGGAGATGGGGTCTCAGGGATAGTTATCTGACTTTCTCTCAAAACATCTCTGGTTTCTGCTGCTTTACCTGGTGTGGTTTCTTGTGCATTTTTTTCGGAAGGTATATTTTCCTGATCCCTTCTTACATCACGGGAAGCTGAACTAGTATCACTCAACTCAAGGACTTTGCTATAAGAGAGTGCATTTGGGCCAGAACATGGTTGAAAGTCGTTAAAATAGCAGACCTGTGAGTATGGACTAGTAACTGAATCAAGGTGGTGCCTAACAAGTTGCTTGCACTTGTTAGCAAGATCCCCTATGAAGCGATTGTAAGCACACCTTAAAGCAGCATGGAAACCTACATAGCCATCCATGTCGTCTCCTTTAATACCACCTACAAGGAAAATACGCACTAGTCAGCTTTTCTAATCAGTAATTTAACAAGATCACCACTCATCCCTTCAAGGGTCTTGCACATAACTGTATTCTTTATCACAAAATAAACATTATATAGTTAGAATCTAATGACAACTGAAGAAAATTCCAGGAAATTGACATAAAATGAAAATGAATCTCTATATCTTAAGAGAATAGCATATAAAAAGATAAAATGATAGAACAACAGATATTGTTATATATATTTCAGTTCTGGAAGGACAATAAAATATTCCATCGTCTACACAAAATAATATTAGTTTTTCAACTTCCAATGGCACTTTGAAAGATCATTAAGCTGAAGAAATCAGACCCACGCAAGGGAATGACATGATGCCTGAGTTGGAACACGGAAGGAACAACTATTTGAGAAATATGTAAGTGAAGACAAAGAATCTAGAAACTAAGGAGCTTCTCTTACATTCTGAATCATGACTGCGGTTTCTTTCAAGAGCCAAATCAAATAAACTTCCCAAGACAAAAGCAAGCCGGTCACAAGCAGTGTCAAGAAGAGGAGCAAGCCATGATTTAGCAGCAGCTCGTGCAATCTCTGCAGCAGCCTCTGTTATTCCTCTTCCCCCACCTCGGCCAGCGTGAGCAAGTAATATATTTGCAACCTGTTAAATAGATACTCAAGAATTTGAAGTTGAAACTTGATTACTTGAATGAAAAAGATAAAATGTTCCTCGCATGAGTTTATGAAAAGTAAATCACCTTCTCCCTTGACACTGAGGGGCATTCTATGGAATATGCAGCACAGCGAAACTCATGCATCACCCTCTCAAATGCAGCACCCCCATAAAGACGAAGAGTAGCATTGGGGGGACTTACATCAGCAGTAACACCAGGCCAAACCCCAATACCACTTCGTGACCTCTCTTCTACTGTTGTTTTCCCCCACAGCTCAGGGGAAGGATCTGCTGCACCATCAATCAATGCTCCCTGCAAAAGATTATTAACTTGAAATGAATGGTCATAATCTTTGACACCATTTGATAAAAGATTTTTAAAATTGCAGCTGATTTGTGCAGGTGAACAGCAAAGAAGCTCAGGATACATCATACATGATTACACACGAATAGTTTACTTTAAACCAAGGTGTCCAAAGAGAAAGGTGTAATATACATGATATAGATACATTATCAATCAGAAGAAAACGTTAATAACATTTAAGAAACTTGTAAAATAAACTTGGCCATCACTGAAGAAAAAGTTTTAATAGGTAGATGAGTCCTATGATGTTATCACTATAAAAGGTTTTATTATCAACTGTTGATATAGTGCATCAGCTCATGTCTAGGTAAATATATGTTTGGCATAATGATTACCCACCACATGATAGCTGATAGAAGCTGCATGCAGCATTGCGAATTTCCTGAGATGGGAAACATCTGAAGTGGCCAATATTTTTGAATCCATTCTAGCAAGTTCAGAAGTCAATTCACTGCAGCGTTGCTCAAGTAAAGCAAGGGTTGCTGGGGCGGCTTCTTTGAATTTTTTCTGAAGCTCAGACTCCAAATAATCTCTCAGACGGCCAAAGCCAATATAGGACTTGAACTTTTCTTCATCGAAACCTCCCTTGACACCCTCACGGAGATGATGAAGAACCTCTGAATCCACCTGAGAAATCTTCCTGCGGAACTCATCATTTGAAACATTACCCCTGTCCTTTGGCAGGGCTACAAAAAAGGGGTGAGTGTTATCTCCAAGGTAACCACTCGCACTCAAATAGCGATCCACTTCCCACCGGTCACTAAATTCCTGCAAGCATTGGATATCTAATCA
This sequence comes from Glycine tomentella, assembly GCA_007407185.1. NCBI lineage: Eukaryota > Viridiplantae > Streptophyta > Magnoliopsida > Fabales > Fabaceae > Glycine > Glycine tomentella. The sequence continues at coordinate 55,167 of PYAF01000507.1, read as the reverse complement.
TTAAAATAGGTCTCCAAAATACAATTTACTCTCTCCCGCTATATACTTAAAATTGTAAAGTGATGTGGCTGCAACATCTAAGTGGCTGTCACCACATCAAGCGGCCATGACTGCAGACTGCATGACCACAATGCAACCACAACCGCAATCGCAATATAAAACTGAGCCTATGCAGCCTAATGGCAACATCAAGAACCACAAGACATCCAATGATTGTTTTCACAAGACATACAATGCTTCATATGTTGGTGGCATACAATAGTTTTTATCTTTCCTGTCATAACTTAATGAGTAGACTGATTCAGTAAGCCCCCAACCAAAGAAAGACAACAACAAAAGTCTTATACCACTAAGTGAAGGTCGGCTACATGGATTGCATGATGCTAATAGACTCGGTTAAAGACCAAATTCTCAAGAATATTATTTACATTGAGATCTCTCATCAAGCCAACTGTAGAAATATATTATCAAATTTACATTTGCAATGAAAAGGCACTGTTCATACCTTGAGACGGTTATCAAATTTGGAGACAACAATCACTGTCCGTCTAAATGTTGGATCAATTTCGCGAATGGAATCCAACCACAATGAGGAGCACCACTCAACACTACTTTGCTGAAGGAACAAGAGTATGCGGTGAGGAGGACTAGCCAAGGACTTCACCATAGAAAGGATTTCATCAGGCGTGTTATCTGGTTCACCCTTCTTTGCCTGAAGTACCAAATAAGTTTCGATGAATACAATCCAGCAAGCATAAATGCCAAACCTACACTTATACTTGTCATAAATTCCAAGATCTCACCTTAAGAACAAACCCAGGTGTGTCAATAATAGTAAGGTTAGGACAGTGTGCATACTCAGCTCTCATTACAATTGGCTTAGGAGAAACTGCTGTCTTGGTTTTCTTCAAAAGTGCCTCAGTTCGGGACTTTATAATGTCTGCAATGGCAGATGACAAAACCACAGGACTTCCATACTCTTCTGAATCCTCCTCCTGTGTTTCCAATACTCAATAATCAAACATGTTGGGATACCAAAAATACATAAATAACATAATAATAATTGTAAATTTAAAAGCAATGCTGTTAAAGCCGGACCACATCTAAGTGGTCTAACCATGAATCAGTTTTAGTTTAATCTCACAAGATATACCCTTTGAAACAGTTAAAACTTAAAACCATTTAAAATACCAAAATAAATTGTATACCTGCCAATCAATAAATTTGATAATTTTACACGTGAATTGTTTTTATGATGTAATGTTAAACCTTAACCCACCAGTCTCACCAGATCAATGTTTCGTTCAGTTTTAAAAGCATTGTTTAGTGTTTAAAACTTTAAACTAGCTTAGCATACAAACAAAACAAAATAGAACAATCCATTTTAATTTCTTCTTAGTTTTACATTTCTAATGAAATTAAAATCTTATCACTTTTTAATCTCGTGGCCTGATTTCATTTTAAAACACACCATACATAGAACAAAACTCGTGATATATTTCATTCTATTCTATTTTGTTTACCAAAATCTACCTTAGGTAGTGTTTGCACGCAAATAGACTGAAATGTAACATTCCGTCATGTTCTATTCTCCATTTCTCATAAGTTTTTGACTAAATTGCCTGATAGTTGTTGACGTTAGGAATCAAATTGAGCCAATGGAATGGATTAAAATATAATGAAATAAAGTCTCCGATACTTTGTTTGAAAATGTTATGAGAGAATGGAACAAAATTTCCATTACATGTCATCCTCATTTTACTAATTCTTATAACAACAAAAAACCGTTGCTCACTAGTCACTACTGAGGTCAACTACGTGGATGCCATTTGACTTGATACCATGAGACCCCTCTTCACAACTCGCTCCAATGTTCTACTTCTCCCGCCTCAGGACTAAAAACTATGCAATCTAACATCCTCACGGGTGCTTCAAATGGATTTCTTTTTACATATCCAAACCAACTTAACCAATTTTTTTCATCTTTTCCTACATCAGTACTACACCTTAAACAATGGAGCACAACATCATTATATCCCATTCCTCTTCATTCCACCCTCTTCTACCTATTCAAACACATTGTCAAGGATTGGAGTTTTCAATTCCAGGCACTAAAATTTCTTTTCCATAACTTTAGAAACCAAATTCACCAATAGTTATAACTTAAAGAACTAAGAGTGTGTTTGGATACGTGTTTTACTTTCCAAAGCAACTATTTCGTAGCTTTGGCCTGAATGTTGGCAACTGCTTTCCAAGCACACTCCAATTTGTTGTATTACTCCCAATGCCACACTCCCTTCTAACTTATGCACCACAAACTAACCCCAAGCATGAAAGAAATATTCAAATTCCATAACCCAACCGAACTAAAAAATGTCTCTGCCAAACTTGGATAATTGAAAGAATATTCAAAAATCAATTCAAGAGAGCACGAAATGTGGAACCTGGAAGCGGCAACGGGGTTCGAGAGCGGAAGCATCGTGGACCATTTGCAGTATGAGAGGTCTACGAGTGCCCATCTCGACCTCGCGGATGTTGAAGCGGAACCCGAGGAGCGCCTCCAGGAGGGAGCTCTTCCCGTCGGACTGGCCCCCGACAGCCACGATCTCCGGGATCGGCAGCGTCTCGCCAAAGGCTACGGCCGCGCCCTGGAGCCGGTTGTAGGCCTCGAACCGGGACGTAAAATCGGCGTGGCTCCTCCTGCGCTTCGACGGGGTTTTTGACGGAGTGGGAGTGTCCACGCCGGCGTCGGTGGAGGATGACATGGTGGTGATGGAAAGGGAAAGAGGGAGGGAGTGACCCAAGTTTGAATTTGAATTTTGAGGTTTAACGTTAGATTGGTTTAAATGGGCTTTGGCTTTGGGTTAGATTGCCAGACCCAAAATGAACGACCGTTTGATTCGTATGTGAGTGCACAATTTTTTTTTAAAAAAAAATACTGGAGTAGTTTTTTATTTTTATACTCAAGGATTGCAAAGGATTTTTATTTTTTCTTTTTGTATGTCGAGCATGGATTATAATATTTGGTCAAATTATAATTTATGTCTTATGTAACACCCTCTTAATTCATTATATATATATATATATATATGTATTTTCTTATGTAGACAAATGACAGTTATACCCCTAGACATTTTTAAAAATAACCAATATATCCTAGATATTTTAGTAAGATATTTCTAGGAGAAAATTACATAAATGTCCGTGAACAAATTGAATAATTACCATTACGTCCCGAGGGTAGTAAATGACTAAAATGCCCTTTAGGTCAAAAATGATCAAAGATGACTTGAGAAATTTGTGGGAACCTCAATATTGGGCAAAATGCCTTTAGACAACAAATTATCAACATGGTTGGTGACAGAGAACCATAAACAGTAATTTCTAGAAATTTTGGAAGATACTCTGAAAAGAGTTTAATTTAGACTACCTCGAGTATCAGAAAAAATTATAAGAAAAGTGTG
>PYAF01000507.1:28816-47926 GCA_007407185.1 Glycine tomentella | reverse complement strand
GTGCTGCTGTAACATGCCTGAATTAGGCATGTTACAACACGCCCAATCTAGGCGTGTTGTAACATGCCTAATTCAGGCATGTTACACAACACCAGATTTGTAAATAAAGGCCCTCCTGCACCGGATTTGTAAATAGTTTCGAAAGCGCACCTTATCGGTAAATATTTTTTAAAAAAACACCCTTTTGGTTCTTTTGCCGGCTCTGGACTCTTATCCCCAATACAGCTTCAAACAGCTTCCTTGATTTCCTCAGGAAAAAAGAGCAACCAAGGAGGCACGATCTACAAAGGACAATTGTTTAAAACAACACCATCAAACACATGCCTCTCCTCCATTGCCTATGCAAACAAGGACTAAAAAATGCCACACGACCTCTCCCTTCACCACCTCCACATCCTTCACCCATGCTCCACCCACCTAAAGACCCACTAAGGAGTTCCTCTGAGACCTCTCTCTTACGAAAGCATGGAAGTAACAAGAATTAGCATCACCCTCCTTGATCCACCAAACTCGTGACTTTTGAGCCAACATATTTTCCTTGACTCGCACCTTCCTTCAGAACTTTGAGAGAAGCAGTCAGCATTGCTCACTATCCACCAACATCTCATCGCACAACCTCTGGTCTAACTCATCCATGATCCACCAAAGCGAAAATCTCCATAGACAGACCATCATAGACCTTCGCTGCCACACCCTAATCTTTTCCTTCAGAAGCTTCATCTTCTGCTTGAATACAAAGGATTTCCACCCAGCCACATAAAACTCCCTCCACCATTCACCCTGTAGCCCCACAAAACCAAGATGCTCCAACCAACTATTAAAGAACTTAAAAGGCTTCGGACCCTAGTCCTATAAAGTAATCTGCAATGCTATCAGACAAATATCAGAAATGTCCCTATTCTCCACCCACTGGGAGGACACCCCCCACAACTTGATCAAATCCTGAGACACCAAAAATTGATACAATCTACTCATAGTAGAACAGTCAACACTAAACCAAGTGAACCTTTCTCCCCACAACTGGCACATCCATAAGCCCCATCTGATCAATAAACTCCTAGAACTCTGATTGTTGTCCCAGCTCCGCCTGAGAGCCACTACCTCATCATTCTCTACTAGAAGATACCACATTAAAGTCCCCCCCCCCAACACACCAAGAGGAACCACAAAAACTCCTCTTTGACATCACCAGATCAGCCTAAAGTTTACGCTTACCCGCTAAGTTGCAAGGCAAGTAAACGTTAACGAAGTGGAAAACAGATCCAATTTTAACGCAGACAACACAAAAACCCACAAAACCAACTCCAAGGAAATGATACTTCACCTCCACCACCCCTTTATTTAAATTGATTATCTTCAATAGAGTAAAATATATATTTTATATTTCAGTTATAAATTACTAGTGGAAACACAGGCACAACAGCGCCTATGTGTCCACATTTTTATTTTGCTATCGTATTTTGTTGCATTAAAATTGATATATTTTAACAATTATTTTATTATACATGACCTGTATATTAATTTTAATGTGATACGTTATTTGTACATTGCAAGCAGGCCAATTGTAGTAGTGTAAAAGAACATTGATTATCATATACATAGATATAGAAAAATGTGTTAGAAATATTACATATATAAATTTCAAAGAAAAATATCATTGCACACAAGTGATAGAAAAAAAATACCATTTTTGTATTTGTGTGTTCATATTTCTATTGTGATATAGCATTTTTATTGTACTAAATATAGTATAACAATTTTTCTTATTATGCATTGATGTGTATAAAAATTCAATAACATTTTTTTAAGCTTGCAATATTGAATTCGTATGGAAAATTTAATTATTCTTAAGTAAAAGTAGGGATGGTAAAAGGGACCCGGACTGTATAGGTACCTGGCAAAAGTATCTGCAAGCAGGAAGGGTAATTACCCACTTATTAGGGCTAGGGATGGGGGCAAGAATTTACCTGTATTTTTTTTTTGTAGGGATGGAGTTGGGTACAAATACTAAAGTATCTGCCCTGCCCCACCACATATATGTATATACATTAAATATTAATGTAATTAAAATATGTTACTTAAGTAAATAATTTATATTATACATATACTCTTCTATAAAAAATAATTATATTTTCCTAATTTTATGATTAATCTTTACAACCTTACAGAGAGTATATGTATAAATTTTCTTTACATTCTATTTAAGAATGTTAATCTATTATTACTTTTATGTATAAATTTGTTGACAAGTTTGTTTAGGATTGTCTTCCAATTGTGAACTGATATTTTGTATAGTTTGGTGTTTCAAATTATAAGTATAGATTTGTAACTATTTAATGACTTATACTTGTAATATTGGATGATTATATTTGTAATGTTATTTATTTATGACTTAAGTTTGGACATATGTTTTCTTGTTTTGAATACTACCTCTGGTTCTATATATATAACCAAAAAAAAAGACATCATTTTCTTGGTCCTAATTATAAGAAACATAAGACTATTTTATTGCTAAATTTCTTTTTTACCCCTAATTAATTATAAGGTATATTAATTATCATTTCTACATGAAAGTGGGTGCACTAATTGAGCTATCAACAAAATAATGTATACTCATTGATTAAAAAGTTATCTTTGAAAATAATCACCGCTTAAACCATTTAATAACATGGATAGTGTTGGAATAAAATTAAAATTTATGACAAATTAACTAATCTAACCACTTATATTGGTCTTCATGAATTGGGTAATTATTTCTTATATGTAGGACCAAACAAAGTATTATGTATGGATGCTTTTAATGTTATGTTTGGATTCTTAAGAGTAAACTTTCAATTTACTTGTTGTAATTTTTCTTATTAATATATTTTTATCAATTTATTAACTTTATACATTAGTAAAGTGCAGGTCAAAGGTGCAGGTATGGTTACATAAGTATTCAATGAGTACGAGGATGAGGATTAAAGTTGCTACCCGCGTGGGTATGAGGTCGGGTACGAGTATTTTTTTAAACATGGGTATGTGGATGAGTTCTCTAGGATCCTACTTTGACCCTACTCATTATCATTCCTATGTGAAAGTCATTTACTCTATCATGATATTATCAGTTTATTTCAAAAAATTATTTTGATATAGATATTAGTTAAACAAATTAACATTATGTATACTGATGGCATCTACATTTTTTTCATACATTTCATTTTATTGCCTCTAAATTCTCTTCCATGTTATATCTTAGACTTCAATAGCACGTGTCTTGAATCTCTATTTAACTTTGGGCTTTACTCCCACTACATGAAGAAAATACAAAAAATTAAGAGTCATTTAGGTGTGGGAAGATATTTTGTATCTGTATTTGTATTTCTAAAATATTGTATAAAAAGGTAAAAATAGAATATAATAAAAAAATATGTCTTTTGTTTCTTATATAATTTTTTGAAGAAAAAAATAAAGTGAAAATAAAATTACATTTATATAATTAAAAGGAAAAAAAATGAAAGTAGCCAATGTGTAAGATGAATGAAGACGAACCGAGGATAAAGAGAAAGGAAGTTAAAAGAGGATTAGAAACTCAACGACCATAATTAAAGAGGGAAAATAAATATGAATAATCATTTCTATTTGCCAATTTTTTGAATAAGCTGAAAAACTAACTCACTAGTTGTGTTTGGTGAGAGATAAGGGAAAAAGCATAGGTCAAACTCAACAAATTTAAAAAAAAAAAAAAGAAAGAGGGACAAAAGTTTGAAGGAAATGGGATAAGTTCCATTGTTACGTCGTATAGTGCCATTTTACACCAAAATATATTAAATTACAATAATCTAAATTCTATCACAATCTCATATCTATTATAGAATAAACATCTCAATTAATTTGCCTTGAAGGACCAAGATGTTGAACCCTTGTCGCTTAAGCATCACCTTCACTTGAAGAGAAATTTGAATTAATGATAAGAGGACAAGTTATTTTACTTGGTATGTTATTTGAAATGAAAACTATAAACAGGAAATAATTGGAGATAATAAATGACAAAAGCCACCACCTCCAAATAACTTCACCCTCACCACTTGTCTCTTCATTGGGCATCAATCCTAATAAACCACTTTCTGGGTGATATTTTGTGTGAGTTTTTCTTGCATGCCTTTTCTTGGCAGGATTCATGTTTTGACACTAGTTTTGTATTATAATTGTTCAACTACTCAATTGAGTGAAAGAGTTGGAAATTGCACAATTTTATTAAGATTTGGAGACTCTGCACTTGATCACGGTCATGGTACATTTATCACACTTGTGGGAAACAACACGAGTGCAATAAAATGATAACATCCCTCCAGAACGATGTTAACAATCTGACAACGGTCGTGGTAAATTCACTATGGTCGTGGTTAATTCATAAGGGTGATGGTCAACCATAAGGGCCATCGTTAATCCACAATGCCCCAGAGCTTCAACGTCACTTCTGATCACAGCCTTGGTGGATTTCACCGTGGTCGTAGTGTGCCTTTTTGGACTAATATCTTTAGGAATATAAACAGGTCTTTATACTTTGTAAAAACAATCATTGGTAGATAGTGTTATTGCTTTGTTGTGAGATTGGGTAGTGTTTTTAGACTATTGAGATGGTAAAAAAAATGAGATGTTACCATAGGATACCTATGCATGGTTAAACTCTTAAATTTTTAAGCTAAAGTCTAGAAAGAATAAGGACAATTCAGAGAAAATTCTCTAGTGAAATTATGGTCAACTCATTAATGACCTAGTTGTTAAAGGTTGGATTTTGGTCTAGAAATAGAAATTAAAAGCTTGAAAGAAAATTCTGAAAAAGATGATGGAATTCACAAACCAAGAGGAGGAGGAGGGGGGGAGGTGAATTGGATTTGAAATCAAATCAAACTTAAAAGCTGAGTTTTGAAAAACTTTCGTTTCCAAGGATCGTATCACAAACTTTTTATTTAAAACCAATATCTAATCAATCACCCTTACAAAAAATCCTTTTGTTTAAGTTCTTTTAAAAAAATATCTTTAAACTCATCAAATTGATAAAGAATGTAAGAGAGACATAATAATCAAGAGAATATGTACAACAAGATTTTATATTGGTTCACTCTCTATTTCTAAAGAAGCTACTCTAATTATCTAATTCAACCTAAATTAGATTTTCACTATGTACATTGAGTTCTTACAAGAAATCACAATCAATCCCAGTTCCTACCTAGAAATAAAGACTAAGGCACCCAATCCTAGGGTCTTTTGTGAATGAAAGCCTAAGAGACACCTACCCTTAGCCCAAACTAGAAAAACCTATTCTAGCATGCCTTCATAAACTCATGCACATGCTAAAACAACATGTAAAACATATGAAAACTGAGTCAAATAAAGACACAACCTGGTCATTCAAATGCAAGAACCAATGCTTGATTGAATGTGAGTCGCAAAAACATATTCTAAACACTCATTCTCATTCCTTGAAAGTAAGAAAACAAAGTGGCTACTTATAGAGAAATCAATTATAATCTCCTATAATCAATTAAATTGCCAATGTAATTGATTACGAATAACTGGTAGTCGATTAAAACTGAGAGTTTATGTACTAAAATAACTTTAGAAACAATCTTCCTCTCTACATGATGATACATGATGTACATATGGATAAATTAAGACTAAGATGCAACAATCAATACAAATGCCACTCAAAGAGTTGGGCATGTAAAAGACAAAAGTCTTCAAAAGTTAAATCTTAATCTTCATGTTGCTCCCCTATCTCTAACAATCTCTCCCTTTTTGGCTTTGAAGATGCCAAACTTGAATTGCCATTTGAGTGCATTTGGAGAGTCTTGAGAGTAGAAACTTCTCTTGAGAGATATATGAAAATATTTGAACACTATTACCAAGAGAAGCGTCGAATCATATCATCATCATCATAAAGTAGAGTTTTCAAATGACTGAATGAAAATATGTATGCAATGCACACTTCTTCCTAATGCAATGTTTCTCCCCCTTTTGGCATAACAAGGCCAAAAAGTCACAACCACGCATAGAGTAAAAACAGACAAACATATGATGTGAACTGGGAAAAGATCATAGTAGCATTTCATTCAAATCAATAACCATTACAACTTAATTAGTACAACAATTAAAACTTAAAAAAATAACAACTTAATCAAACAACATAATAACTAACTATAGAAATAAAAATATGATTAAAAATAATCAGAAAAGACAACCAAATAACATAATCAAGCACTTAAAACACAACTAAGCTTCATCCTCATCAAGGTTTAGGAGGTTGCTAAGAGTTACCCTAGTTTCTATGTTTTCCAGCCTGGAAGTTATATTCTCCAAAGAACTATGAACTTCAGCTGAGTGCTCTTGATGGAGGTGAATCATAACATCCATCTTTTGAATCATAAGAGACTCAAAAGGACTCCATTGAGATGTAGGCTCTTGTTGAACTTCAGCTTCATCATCTTCTTCCATCTCTTCAATGTTTTCAGCAACAATCTATTTAACCATTATCCATTCATGATCCATAAACCTCATTCCAAGCTACTTGAGATGCCTGGGAGAATTCACCTTGCTTCCTCTTAGATTATTTTGATTTCTTCCTAGCTCTTGAAGGGTTGCTTGCCATATTGAAGAGAACACAAAAGGTTTGAGAGAAGAGTAGGTTTAGGTTCAGAGAGGAGTGATAATAGGAAGTTGAGGAAAGGTGTTGGTGTGATTTATGGATAGGGTAAGGTTGGCTTTTAAAGAGAGGTTGAGGAATTTTGATTGGCTGAGGTGGGTGGTGGTAGTAAATGCAGTATTAATAGTTGTTGATAAGGGGAAGACGAAGAAATGTGATAGATTACAATACGCAAAAAACAAGCAAGTAATCGATTAAAATTACATGGTAATCGATTAAATTGGCCCTTGTTTCACCCAAAAACCAAAAGTTGATATAAGTAATAGATTAAAACACAGTGTAATCGATTAAATTTGATAGAAAAACTCCCCCTGAGGCCTTTGTAATCAGTTAAGACGTAAAGTAATCGATTAAAACAAAACACAATGCCAAAGCCATAAGCAATAACATGTAATTGATTAAAACGAGGTGGTAATCGATTACAATAGAAAACTTTAAACCATAAAACCACAAAAACATATATTGTAATCAATTAAAACTTGAGGTAATTGATTAAAATAGAACCTTTTAAAACTGATAAACACACAACAACATTGTGTAATAGATTAAAACGAGCACGTAATTGATTAAAACAGTGAAAATAACTAAAAATAGAGCAAAACATGTATTTTTCAGAAGAAGAAAATTTAAACAGATCTTAACATTTCAACATACATAGACATTCAAGATAAAAATTGACAGGCATAGAGAGCATATATCAAGCTCAAATATTATAACATAACATCATTCAATACTAGATCCATCTAGGATAACTAGCTCATTCCTAATAAAGAAGAACCTATTGCTAGCAAGAGGTTTAGTAAAGATGTCAGCTAGTTGTTGTTCACTATCAATAAACTCAATGCAACAATCACCTTTTAATACATGATCTCTAAGAAAATGATGCCTAATCTCTATATGTTTAGTTCTAGAATGCATAACTGGATTCTTAGACAAGTTAATAGCACTTGTGTTGTCACATTTCAAGGGAATGTGATCAAGATTTACTCCAAAGTCTTCAAGTTGTTGTTTCATCTAGAGACTTTGAGCACAACAGCTTCCAGTTGCAATATATTATGCAATGGATAGTGCTACACATGCTTGTTTCTTTCAATTCCAAGATACAAGTGAACTTTCCAAGAGATGACATGCCCCACTTGTGCTTTTCCTATCTAGCTTGCATCCTACAAAGTTAGAATCTGAAAAGCCAATTAGACTTAAGGATGTACCTTTGGGATACCACAAACCAACATTGGTTATGCCTTTAAGATACTAAATCATTTTAACATATGTTAAGTGATATTCCTTAGGATTAGCTTGATACCTTTCACACAGGCAAACACTAAGCATAATATCAGGTCGACTTGCAATCAAGTAAAAGAGTGAACCAATCATACCTCTGTACTTTGACTCATCTACTGATTTACCTTTTTCATCCAAGTCAAGATAGGTGGATGTTGCCATTGGTGTTGATGCTTCTTTGCACTTTTCCATACTGAATTTCTTAATCAACTTTGTACTATACTTTGTTTGACATAGGAAAGTTCCATGTTTCATTTTCTTGACTTGAATTCCAAGGAAGAAAGTCAATTCTCCCATCATAGACATCTCAAATTTATTCTTCATAGATCTGGAAAATTCCTTGCACAAAGCTTCATCAGTAGCACAAACAATTATGTCATCAACATAAATTTGCACAAGTAACAACTCATTGTTTGGTCTCTTGATAAACATGATTAGGATGTTCAAAGTCTATAATGCCTTTTTCAACTTGTAAACATGATTAAGATGTTCAAAGTCTACAAAACCTGGAGGCAAGTCTACATATATATCTTCTTCAATGTATCCATTGAGAAAATCACTTTTCATAACCATTTGATATAACTTGAAATCCACAATACAAGCAACAGCCTAACAACTTCCAACCTTGCAAAAGGGGCATAGGTCTCATCATAGTCAATGCCTTCCTTTTGGTTGTATCCTTTAGCAACCTATAATAACCTAGGCTTTTATAAAAAGGAATAAAAAAATAATAATTTAAATTTATAAAATTCTGTCGCAAAAGCCTTAGTGACGAATTTAGCGACAGAATTAGCGACGGACGGAGTTTAGCGCCAATAGTGCCACAGATGCTGGAAGTTGGCACCAGTAGCGCCAAAGTGGTGCCAAATGCACTGGATTTTGGCGTCATCAGCGCCAGAGTGGCGCGATTGGCGCGGCATGTCAGTCAAGCCCAGTATAAAAGGGTCAGATTATGAATTCTGGACCCATTTTCGCCTTCTCCTTCCTCTGAACGCCTAGACCTCCATTGTGGAAGCTCCAAGCTTCATCTTTGCACCATAGTTCACCTAAATACTTTCCTTTCACCACAAAACATGTTGGAAACCTTTAGTGAGCCATAATCCTTCATCAGTTTCCCCTAAAAACCCCTTAATCAGAGAGTCCCTTTTCCTAAGGGAAGGTTGGAGAACTCGAGTTTGGTGAGGAACAACGGCTTTTCACGGACACCCGGGCTAAGGGAAGAGGTCCAGAGACCTTTTTCACCATTTCTGAGGTAAGAAACTCGAGATTCCTCGGTTGATTTATGATTTGGGGTTTTGGGTGAATAGTGACTCACTTGTGATAGGACTTGTTCTAGCCTTGGGTCCTTTAGAAAAACATGTTTAGAATGATGTAAGGATAAAGGATTAGCTCCTAGATGTTAGTTTGGTGAACTTTGGTTCTTGGCTCTGAGTTATGCATATGTGGCTTGTGTTTTGAGTCACTTGATGTTTATATGACATGCAAGGGCCTTGTTAATGGTTTTGATGTGCTTGAGAGGCCATATGAACGGTGTCTTATGTGTGATATGGATCGTTCAAGCCCTAAGTGATTTCTTGAGTCTGTGGTGACTCTGATGCCTTGATTAGGCTGAGATAGACCACTGAGGGTCTATGAGATGCCTAGTGAGAGCTGGGCTATGATGAACCTTAAGTTAGAAGACAGAGATAGATATGGAAAGAAATAGTGTTTCCTTTTATTCTAACGGTTGAGAACCGTTATTGATTGATTGTCTGCATGCCTAATGTAGGGAGTGAGATTCATACTGCTGGTGGTGGTCACCACGAGGCCGGGAGAGCCGGTATTGAGCTGAGACCAGGTAAGCTCATCGTTCTTGGGGAATGTTTCCCTTGCTTGTGTTTCACCACACCCAAGAGGGTGATGGTTTGGTATGCTATGCATCTGGATATTGTGTATTGTTACATTGAGACATGTATGTGATGGTGAGAGAAATACCATTATGGCATGATCATGATTGATGTTAGCTAAACACTATGATAGTGTTATGCCTTGTATTGGTTATAAGATGAATGTTATGATAATGTTGTGTGATGTGGTTATATGAGAATTCTCTGGCCAGTAGAATAGGGAACTATGGACCCCTTGGGAATGTGCCCTTAATTGGATGATCTTCCTTGGGAAAATCCATAGGCGTCCATGTAATTCCTGAGAGAATGTGCCCTTTAATGGATGATCATTCTCAGGTATGGGCGGGAAAAGTCCTGAGGGAATGTGCCTTTAATTAGATGATTTTCCTCAGGCATGAAAAGGGAGAGTCCTGAGGGAATGTGCCTTTCAGTAGATGATCTTCAATGAGAAGTCCTGTGAGAACGTGCCCTTTAATGGATGATCTTTCTCAGGCAATGTGTGATGGGTACATATATTGTTACCCTATATTGTGATATGCATGTAATGTATTGTATGTGAGCCGGGAAGGCTTATTGTATGGGTGATGCTTATTTGATATTATTTATGTTATATATGTGCTTGGAAGAGAACTAGGGGGAGGGAAACCTCCAAGGACCCTGAGTTTACTGGGATTAATATCTCACCCCTATTGGGGCTCTTGTTGCAGGTGATGGTTCAAAAGTAGCAGATAAATCCCAAGGCAAGAGGCCTGAGTTAGGATAAATGTTGATAAAACCCTAGGCATAGATGCTGAGCATGTTGGCTCACATTTTTTTTGTTATGCCTGTATTTGTACAGTTTTGAGAAAGAGTATGTTGTAAATGAAAGAAATTCACCATATATGTATATAATGTATATTCGTATTTAAATTAAGCTTCCATTATTGATTTACTATTATGCTTGTTGCGCTATTCTAATCTAATAACAATGTTAATACACCGGGTGCACATGGGGTGTTATACAACCAATCTGACCTTGTTACTAAGTATCATGCATGATTCATCAAGCTTGTTTCAAAACACCCATTTGGTTCTAATTGGCTTGTGAGAGGTAAGTTGAGGGACTAAATCCCACACTTCATTTCTTTAAAACTGGTTTAGTTCTTCATGCATAGCCAACAACCAATGCTCATCATATAAATGGGAAAGAAGTTGACAAAGAGCAATACTAGAGGTTGGTGGGCAAGTTGATCTGTTTATCTCACACTCGGCCTGATATTGCATTTGCGATTAGCATGGTTAGTCAATTCATGCATTCTCCTAATTAGAATCCTCAAGTACCTCAAAAACACCCCTGGTCGAGGAATGTTCTTTCAAAGGGGACACAAGAGGATGATTGAAATCTATACAGATGCAGATTGGGCTGGCTCGACAATGGACCAAAGATTAATGTCTGGGGAAATCTTGTGACCTGGAGAAGTAAGAAACAAATAGTTGTTGCCAAAAGCAGTGCAAAAGCAGAATTTCGGGCTCTAGCCATGGTATTTGTGAAGGAATCTAATTAAGAAGACTTCTTGAGGAATTGAAGATCTCTTATTCCTTACCTGTCAAATTGTATTGTGATAATAAGATTGTTGTCAATATTGCTCAAAATCCAGTTCAACATGACAGAACTAAACATGCAAAGGTTGATCATCATTTATCAAAGAAAAATTGGAGGATGGTAGTGTATGTTTGTCATATATACCTACCAAAGAGCTGACGACGGATATTTTTACCAAAGGATTACACAAGCCCACCTTTGAGGATTTGATTAGCAAGTTGGGAATGATTAATATATATATATATATATATATATCCCAACTTGATGGGGAGTGTGGAATATTCTAGAGTATTTAAGTTTGTAATATATATATATATATATAATGAACCCTTTGGGTTTCAATCTGTATGAATGAATAAGAAGATTCATATTACAATACCAATGACTAATTATCATTGTTGTCGAGGCTTATGACCAAGTGTATTGGTTTGGTTACATGATATTATGCTTACAAAAGCTAATTAGTGATGTACTTTCACTAAAATTTTATACACTTCAACACTTAGTAAGTGGATTGTAAAAGTGCTACATGTTATTCTCCAAAATTATGAGTTTTTATATATTAAATTGATTTTATAAACCTTATATTATTATAAACTAATAAGTGCTAATTTCAAGTTAAAACTTTTGTAAAAATATTTTAACAAATAGCTTTTAGGCTAAATTATAATTTTGATTTTTCTAATTTTTCAAATCCATGATTTTGGTTCCTGTGAATTTTAATTGTAACATTTAGTTTTTTTAGTTTTATAAATTGACAATTTTAATTTTTCTGTTAGATTATTAACTAAAGATTGTGATTGGTAGAGTTAATAGATTAATGACAACTTAATTAATAATCATTAATTATTCAAAAGTTTTATCAAAGATTATTAACCCAATCCTCTTCCCCTCAGCCTCTCCTCGAAGTTCAACCCCTCTTCCTCAACATCATTAGGGACTAATGAGAGCGAATGTGGTTGGTCTTGGCTTTGAGGGCGTGGAGAGGTGTCTTTGCAAGTGAAAGTGGTCCATGGGGCATGTCCAATCTCTGCATGCTCATGGAAGGTAGCTGGAAATGGTAGGCTTCAAACTGTACTGATGCTTTGCTCCTCAATCTGTGCCTCGATGACAATGTCGAACTAGAACACCTAGTCAACATCGTCTAAGGTTTTTGTAATGCCGGTTGTTTCACTCACCCCAATGTTGTGCTGCTTCTTTTTCTCTTCCCTTTCTCTCTATCTAGTAATAACTGGATTAACTATGCAACAAAATGTTTCCTTGTTTTATTTCTAAAAGTAATTTGCATGCATATGTCAAGAAAAAGAGAAAAAGTGCAATGTGACAATTTATGTGAATGTGTGAAAATTCTTTTATGTTCAATAAAAAAAAGAATCTGATGAATTAATAAACGGGGAAAATGAAAAAAAATGAACAATCAATCGTGGTTTGTTTTTATCCTTACAATTTTTAAGTGTTCTGATATGAATTCGAAGATGTTGAGGAAGAGTGGTTATGGGGAAAAGGTTAGAGTTAATAATCTTTTATTTATTTTTTAATTAGTTTATAATTAACATAATAATCATACTAATGTAAATTATTAGTTGATAATCTAACAGATGAACCAAACTTATCAATTTGTAAAACTAGAAGGACAAAATGTTACAATTAAAAAAAAGAACGATTTAAAAATTAAAGGAAAATCATAATTACAATTTAGCTTAATGTTTAACTTTAAAGTAACTTTTAGTGTAAAAAAAATGACAAACAACTTTTACTTAAATTTTAAAGCTCTCCTTTTCAGCTTTAATTTAAAATTAACTTTGTTTTTCTAAAAAAAGGGCCAAACGTACAAGTATATTTATCTATAACAAAAATAAAAGGGAAATCTTCATTTGTTGTGTGTATATTACGTGGGCAATTGCTTCCTACACCCCTAGAAGACAAAAATACCCTTCTATAATCCTAACTTCCCTCACCAACATCTTTCAACATCTTCACCTTTGCACACACACACCATCTCCAATGTCCTAAACCTCTTCAGCACTGCAGAAGCCCTCAACAAGTCATCCAAAATGAAACACTCCCCACCACCATTACTCTAATTAACTCAATGCTACTTTGTGGCTGTGTTGATGATGTGTCTTGCACTTTCTTGGCGATCCCCTGCTAGTTGTGGAACTCAGGCTTCGACAACACCTACGTGGCAGAGTCTAAGGTGTTGTTCACTTGTGGAGGAACTCGTGGTAGAGTGCGTTGGAGGAGAGGCAACTAGACTGGGCGAGGAACTCACAAGACAATTCACCTTCCACATAATGCGAGGAAGATGAAAACAAAGAGAAGAGATGTTGAACTAGTGCAATTATGTCAAGGTTTTGGGGGGGGGGGGTCCAACATTCTATCGCCCTATTTTGGAATGACCATTCGAGAAGCATATCCTATTTTGAAATAACTAATCCAAAATATGAAAAATTATATTTAGAAATAGCTATTCTAAAATAGGATAAATAATTTGGAAACCTATTATAGAAGAGGTATTCCAGAATATAAAAAATCATATTTCAGAATAGTTATTATGGAATAAGATACTCTTCCAAAATAATCATTATGGAATAAAGGTGCTCGATGAAAGGAGTATTGTTGTCCTTTGAAGTCTTTTTGGAGGTGTAGAAAGTAAAAATATTTTTTTTTTTTTTTACTTTGACTTATATTACAAATTACTCCACTATTTTGTTTCAACTTCTCATGTCAATTACTTCTTTCTCAATGAACTTTCCAGTGAAGGGTTTGTAACTAAATTCAATTCCAAAGAATAAAGAATGTGGACATTCTTTTTGCTAGTATAGAACTAGAATAAAATAAAAAGTGATGAAAATGGACTTATCCTTTTTATACAATTACAAAGAGAATGGTATCCACAATTATTGTAACAATAACAACTAACAATGTGTTTGGATTATGATTTTGGATTCAAAACGGGCGTTTTAACATTTCAAGAAAGCAAACGTAAAGCAAATATTGCCAACCACTGAGTCCAACATCTATTTTTTAACACACCCTAAGACTAAGAGCATTTCTAATGCAACAATTTATTTGTGTACTTAACTCTACTTTTGGAATTTCTTTATTGTCACACAGGATTTAAGAATGTTCATTAATTTTCACTCCAATAATAAAATTTAACTTATGAGTTCTTAATTTATTTTTAGTAAGTTTCATTTTATCTCTCCACTCACAGAACTTTCATATTGACTTAATTTTTTTTTTTTTTAAGGTTAAACAATTTTAGTTGTAGTTACTTATATTATAAGAACTCATTTATTCTAATAATATTCTCATATTGTTTAACTTTAGAACCATCATGATTGAAGACTTCAATTTAAAGTTGCTCTAACTAACTAACTAACCAACAACCACTACTCTTAAGTAATATCTCTCGACCGTTGGGTGACATCCATGTGCTGTTAGCTGTTTGATATCTTAGTTACCAATTTGCCGCTAGATAATCATAAAATCGTTGCAAACTTTGTCACCAAACTATGATGCCAATTGTCGCTCCTAATTTGACAAATTCGTTGTCCCTATCCGACAAGCCATGTCGTTGCAAAGTTCATTTGCCCTTTCAATGGTTGTTTTTCACAAATCATATCTCCAAACAGAAATTCACCTCATTTGTGCGTGTTTTTATTTCTTTTTACTTAATGTTTTACTTATTTTTTTTTTTTATGAATTTTGTAATAAAATATATGAAATTATATTTGAATCTGATGACTCCATTTAAACTTCGATTTGCTTGAGTTAGTTAAATTCCAGTTATTCAATTATTATTTTTTAAAACCAATCCGTTTTATTTTAATTGGGGCATTTGTTATTTACTATACCCGTTTTATTAATTTTTTTATATATTTTTCTTTTAAAAAATATCCTTTTTCAGAAAACTAATTTTAAAATGTATTAAAATTTCATCTGAAAATACTTTCTAGAACTGTCAATTTTAACACATTTCAAAAATTAGTTTATAAAAGTGTTCAAAATTTAACACATTTTCGGAAGTCAGTTTTTAGAAGGAAAAAAAAAAAAGAGACAACAATTGCCTTTAAGGAGGCAACTTTTGTACGGTTAAAGATAGTATATGATACATATGATAATAAGGGACGAAGCTACGTTCTTAGTAAGGGAGACATGCCCCCAAATTTTTAATATCTCTAATTGATACATGTAAAACAAATCATTCTCGCAATCAGAGTTTTAAAACTTGGACCGATCTAGTTGGTTTGATCGGTTGAATCGTGACCCAGTGATTAGATTGAGTTGAGTTATAAGTTCGATCAACTATGCTTTTGATCTGGATTGACCCGAACGGGTTTGTGGTTGAACCAGTGACCCGTTGATCCGGATCTGGTCACTTTTCTTTTCATTTTTTTTATTTTAGTTTTTTTTTGTGATTTGAGTTAAACTGATCTTTTCATTCATTGTTGAATATTTTTTGTAGTCAAAATTGCATTTTTGTTGAGTTAAATTGATTTAGAAGTGGTCGCAATTGTGGTTGAGTTACAGGTGAAATTATGATCCCAAATCATTTTTTAAAACTGTGATTTAAAACTTTGGATTGGTTTTTTATATTTTATAATCTACATTAATGTGATATGTTTGTGTTCCATTTTAGTGTGAATATTATCATTAAAGAAAAATTTGCTTTTATCTTTTACTAAAAAATATTATGTTATACAATAATTAGTTTACAAATTTAAAATCTAAACATTCTTTAATATGTGGGATGACCTGTGGAGAAATTTAATGTGTATGATTGGTTAAAAATTTAAATAAATCAATACTTAAATTCTGTAGACATTTGCACATAAATTTTACATAATCAAACAAGTTTATTAAATTTAGAACAATAATTCTCACTGAATTAATATCAACACAACTAGAAACTAGTGTTATCAAAATCGGTTCGGATCGGCCTGTCCGACTGTTCCAACCGGGAACCGCTGATAGCTCTGGGCCGGATTGGATGTGGAACCAGCCATGCAAGTGGCTCGGTTATGCCCGACCTGACGACCCGGACGGGTTTAGGAACCTGGACCGAGTTTTGTAAAAATCAGAACAGTGGCTCGAGGAAGTGGGTGAGGCAGTGTGGGCAGAGGAAAGGGGAGGGTGGGAGTGTCAGGAACATGCCGTCGCCACCATCGGTGGTGGTGGCGGAGGAAATGGGAAGAAGCACTTCAGCAACACATTGATTTGGGTGGGATCTGGAACGGTAGCTTCGATTTCTACCATGGCTGCACAAGCAGTTGAATAGAGAGTTAGCAAAGAGAAGAGAAAGAGAAGAACTGAAGAAGAAGAAAATGGAAGAGAATGAACTTGGTGAGGCACACAGGCTGCGAGGTGCAGAGTATTGTCCTTCTTTCCCAAAACGACCTCGTTCGCCTCCCTTCCCAATCCCTCTGTCTCGAATCCCTCATCTCACACTCTCCCTCGCCGCCTCTCTCCGCCGCACCGCGACTCCTGGTTTCACCACTTCGGCTCCGTCTTCGATTTCCTATGGCAGCAGTGCAGCACCGCAACAACCAACAAGAAGAGAAAGAGGCGAGGAACTGAAAAGAAGGAGAAAAATAGAATATATACTAGGGTTTTTCTCCTTATTTGGGCCTAACTTTCAGATTGTACCCATTTTATTGCTTTCTTCAGTTTCCATATTACATTTCGAAATGGACTTTTGTATTTTAATTTAGATAATTGCTATTTGCAGTCTTTTTATTGTTAATACACTTTATTTGTGTTATCAGTTTTAATATTTCAATTATTATTTTATATTTTTTAATATAAAATTATGGATGAATTTTTCTTAATCAAACAATGTTAATTATATACATATATAATTTTAAATTTTTTAATATAGACCGGATCAAACCAGGTCAATTACTGGCACACTGGTTGGACCACTGACCCAGTGATCCACTACCTCGATCATGTCGATGACTGGACTGATTTTTATAACTATGCTAGAAGCTATCTATATATAATTTAGAGTGCATCCATTTAGATGTTAAAAAGTTACCACCTTATAAATCAAGAGATTTGAGTCATAAAATTACTCTTTGAAAGTTGTCTCCTTAAAGGCAATTGGTGTCTTTTTGAAATCAAACGCTATGTATTGTAATAATGTTGATTAAGTTTTCCTCTTGATTTAAGTCTCTTTATATTATTATTATACTAGTATATTGTAAAATTTTGCACAAAAAAGACACAACTTTTATATTGTGGGAAATTTGTCAAATTAAATTGTAAAATTAAATGAATTTTGATAAAACTTTCATTCTTCATCACAATTTTGACATTTTTTATATAAAAAAATTACATGTATTATTGCGAGCATAGTTTTAAAAACTAATTGGTTCATGGTATTGAGTCACTAGGTCAATAGTCAAAGAGATGGATCACTAATGGACCCATATGACCCGGTCTATAATAAAAAATATAAAAAAATTATATCTATCTTAAAATCTTTCTTCTGATACATTGAAGTTCAAGTCTTAAAAACACAAATAAAATATAAAGAATACAAGTTAAAAAATGACTATTATCTCTAATATTTAACATCAAAAATATCAATAAAAGTATTTGAACACCCCAATAAAATCTATCATGCTCCACCATTGATGACAGTGATGCTGTGGGGATGGAGAACTTAGGTGTTTGTTTATGCTTTTCGTTGTAGCATAAATTTTACTTCTTAATTAGAGGAGAACTTCACTGGTACATGAGACAAAATTTCAGTGATTATTTTACTTGAAAGATTTGTCATCATTGTGATTCAAGTGTTGATGCATCCACAAGACTTATTCCTACGATTACTTCCCAAATCTCATAATTTCTTTATTTTGGTTGTTAGGATTTCTTATGAAGAAATTGAGAAATTGAATATAGCAATGCATAACAAATGAAGAGCAACTTAAATGTACTTGTTGCCCCCTATTTTTTGGCTCTTGAAAATGAGTTTCCAGAATGTACTGTATGAAATGTGTTAAAATTTTAACAATTACAAAATTAAAATTACTTTCCAACATGTGTTGAAATTCTAACACATTTCGGAAAGTAGTTCTAAAAAAAAGAATATTGTAAAAAAAGTTTATTATAAAATAGAAGATATATTAATAAAATTGAGAGATGTAAATAACAATTTCATATTTTAGTTGGTTCGGAGTTTGGACTTTATGTTATAAACTGACCAGACATATTGTCTAATTTCCATTTCATTTTATGAATTTCATATTTTATACAATCAAGTAAATTCAAAATATAATTTATATATTTGAAGATATTTAATTATTATAAATTTTAATAATATGAAATATATATATATATATATATATATTTAATAACATCTATATAATATAGCTAAAGTCAACATCAAGTTGTTGATATGAATGTACTAGATCCTATCCTTTTAAGTAAGACATCAAATTTAAATTTAAATTTTGTGGATAGAAAAAAATGTGAATAGGAAAAGAGAATTTCACTAAAAATAGTCAATTAGATTCTTTGACAGAAATTAATTATCGTCTCATTGGAAAAAATTGATAAATACTCCATATTAATAATATGATTAAAAATTAGGTAAAGTTAATAAATATTATGTATTGAATGGTAGTATAAACAAACTTATATAAAAATTAAACTATAATATAAAA
>PYAF01000507.1:0-10972 GCA_007407185.1 Glycine tomentella | reverse complement strand
GCTGGGATAATTGTTGTGTAAGGGTAGACTAGGAAACTAGGATACTAGGAACTCTTGTACACAAAATTATCATAGTGGAGTTGTCCATTGGATTGATTATCCAATTTGGACGTCGTGGTTTTTTACCCAATTGGGTTTTCCACATTAAAATTGATTGTGTTCCCTTTATCTCTTATCTCCATATTATTTCTTTGAGTTTAATTTTAAATTGTGAATTATTTTATAAAACTCAATTCACCCCCCCTCTTGAGTTCATCTAGGACCAACATAGACTACTTTATTAAAGAATTCATTCCTCCCATAATTAAGAGAAAATTCCATAAATCACATCTTCCTTTTTCTGTGCTTTTGTGAAACTCATGTTATTTTAAATTAAATCCTTTTTGAAATATTTTCCAAAATTTCTAAAAATTCTATTTCATGGTTTTTCTTTATGAATAATGTCAATAATTCATTATCTAGGAGTATATTTTATTCTTGTCAGGTGTTTATAGCCTTACTGAGGCTATATGGCTTTATCAGGGCCAAAGGGTATTTTGGTCATTTGAAAAATGTCCAGGGGCATTTGTGTCTTTTTCATAAGGGACATTTGTGTCATTTTCAATATGTTCAAGGGTATTTTCGTCATTCTATCTAGGAATACATACGTACAGAAAATTTACATGTATATGAAAATATGAGGGTGTTACAGTAGCTCCTTCGTTTGACATCCATTTTTCGCAAATGACCACTCAAAACGATCATCTCGATGAGGAGAACAAAACCTACAAGGTTTCAACTCATGAAATTGGCTGAAATTTCCAGGATCTGGTCTCAAAAGTTGCGGTTGCAAGGTTTTCAATCTCAGATCCCAGTCAATCCTTCCGTCGAAACACGAAAGTGATCACACGCTTGAGTTCCTCTCGATGAGATCTTCGAAACAACACCTTACTCGCTCAAATCCGATACACAAAGCTAATACTTCAAGATTGTTGGAGGTAAGGAGGTTTGAGAGAGAAGAGTTTAGTGTTGGGTGCTTGAAGTATTACACCAAGAGGCATCAGAATTTGGAATGCTCAACAGTGTTACCTCCAGCTTAGGGAAAACACTAGTAATATAATAGGCTATTGGGCTCCAGCCCATATGGACCCATATAACCATACAATAACCTATTGGGCTTGTATGTGAACATATTAATATTTAATATATATATATATATATATATTAAATATCTTCAACAAATGGTTCTTGGTTTCTAAAGTGATGAAGATCCATTAAGGGAAAAACTCTGATTTTGTTTAATAAATTTTTTAAATTACCAAGCCTAACCAATTCACCCCCCTCTTGGTTAAGTGTGAAGTGTTCCTATATTTTACAGAGAGAACATCGGCCTAGGTTGTGTGTGGTGGTTGAGGAGCTCCCATCTTTATTTTCCTCCATTTCCCTTCCTTGTCTCCCTTCCATTGTAATTTTATGGCCTCTCATGACAATAAGAGGCTAGTTTATCCTTTCTTGCGAAATGGTGTACTAAGTTTACTCATGTATTTTATATTCATATTTATTCAGTGTTTATTTATGTGTTATTACTTCCTTCCATTTTGATTGCTTGATTTATTGTTTGATTACCTTAGCTTCAATTCTTTGTTTTCATTGTCATTGGAAATGCTTGAAAATTGAGTTTTGAATAAAGCATCTAATGAATGTTTCTTATAAGAATGGGGGGATTTTTGTTAATATCATTAGTGATCAACCATACGAAAACTTCTCAGTTAAAATGTCGTTGAGAAATGCTTTTTGACTAAGATATGAAAGTAGTATCTAATGGATGTTATGTCTTGGATGGAATAACACTTGTTCACCTTAATAAACCCTTGTTCTTGAATCCAAGTGGTTTAGCTTGACTTTAAGGGATTAGGTTAGACTCTTTTACATGAGGGATCATGGTTAGAGCATTATAGTGGATTAAGGTAGCATTAGAGTGAACATTGGATAAAGAAAACCTTTATAACTACTGAAATTGTTAGCTTATACACCAGAAAATGCTAAATTATCTACGAAATACTTCACATGGATTTTAGTTCGTAGGTAAAACAATATTACCTACGGATATATCCGTAGATAAAGTAAAAACTCATGGATAGCATTTGAACTACATCACTACTGGGAATTTTGTCAAAAATTTCATTGAAAAAGTTTGGCGCCTCAGAGCGGGAAATTTTTAGTATGAAATTTACCTACGGATTGCTTTGTCAGTATCTGTACTCGTAGGAAACTTAATTAATATACCGGTAGTTTTAAAAATAGAAAAAAAAAGGAATACTTATTTTAAGCTACACACTGATATGGGTTATGGGTAATGTTATATTTTTTGTCAGTATGTATAAATTAATTAAAGTTAAAAAAAAGCATATAAATACAAAACAATAAACAAAATAAGTTGCAACCTTTCCTCTTTGTATAACACTTACACAGCAACATCATAGCAACATCATAGCCTCTTCGTATCACGCTCACACTAGCAACACCATAGCCTCGTCCTCGATCGCACTGCTCCCCCCACTATTCCTCACCACCACTCCTTACTCCTCATTGTTATCACCATTCCCCACCATTGCTCCTTACGAACCCTAAACCCCAACAACCTCTGAAGCTCCAATTGGTGGTAAGCTCTCTCTCTGTTCCTTGTCTCTCTCTCTCTCTCTTTCTCAATATTTTCTCTCATTTGATATTCTCAATCTCTATGTCTCTATTTCTTTAAATGGTTTTCCTTTTCTTGACACAATGGCTTCTTGGTGGGATTTCAGACCTTTCTTTCATTTTCAATCTATTAGGACTCGATTTCAGGTTAACACTTTAGACTTCTCCTTTATGTTGAATGTTTGAATTTTTATGGATACTGCTTTGAATTTTTGTAATTTTTTTTATCTATATCTATCTATATTTATCTTCTTCTATCTATATCTATCTTCTATCTTCTATCTTCTATCTTCTATCTATTATCTAGAAACAAATTTTTGAATTTTTAATTTTTTTATTATTTATATCTATCTATCTTCTATCAATCTAGAAACAGATTTTTGAATTTCTGAATTTTTTTGCTTCGAATTTTTGATTTTTTTTTGTAGACCGATGGAATTATACCATACTAATATCAATGTTACCTATACTATTATCTAATTATGAGTGAATTAAAGTTGGCACACAATGAACCGTATCCCCGGCAACGACACTAGTTTTGATAACGACTGTCAAATCGCTGCGAAACAAATATAACTAAGATAATTCGGTCGCACAGGATTAACCTAGGTTGACTCAGAGATATAGTCCAATTTGGTTCCTGAGTTAATCCACTTATAAACAGTAGGGAAATTTTGTCAAACAGTTTGTAGACAATGAACAAAAATTGCAGAAGGATTAAAAAATTGTGGAAAGGAAATAAGAATTATTGAAAATACTAGGAACTTGTGTAAATAAACATTACTGTGTCAAGATTAAGAAGGTATAAAATCATTTGCTTTGGCATTATGTGAAATGTTGAGTTTGATTTTTGATTCATATATTAGGAGAAACATGTTTTATTAGAACTTTAATATTGTTGACATGTGAATAGACTTATCACCATAGATTCCTTAAAGATTTTATCTTTGTTGAAATATTTATCAAATTCTGCCTTTTAGAAATATTTAACTGTGAGAAAATGTAGTGAGAAACTTTATTAAACTGTGAAAATCAATTCAGAGATCTTGTGCTATGAGCTAGAGATATAATCCCAACTAAAACATATAGTTACTAATAGAATATCAGCTTGCTAACTTACTCTGACAATGAGCTACTGCATTTTTCTATTGTAGAACATTGTACATTTGTTACTAAACTATCTAATCATCCCATTCTACTTTGCTTCAAGTTTGATGGCCACTTTACAATAATAAGTTTTGCCTAATGCATTTCATTCACAGGATTTGTAAAAACACTATTTTGAGCATTGTAGTAGGTGTATCTGGTTCAATCTTACAAAGGCGAAGGATTGAGTTGTTGTGGCAAGGAAGTAAGTATAATTGAAAATACTAGGAACTTGTGCAAATAATTATTGCTCTATCATGTTTAAGAACATATGAGATCACTTGCATTTGCATTATGTGAAAAACGGAGTTCGATTTTAATTTATATATTAGGAGAAACAAGTTGTATTAGAATTTTAATATTGTTGACATGTGAGTGAACTTATAATCATAGGTTCTTTAAAGAATTTATCTTTACTGAAATATTTATTAGTTTCTCTCTTTTATAAATATTTAACTGTGAGAAAATGTAATGAGACACTTTATTAAACTGTGAAAATCAATTCAAATATCTTGTGTTATGAGTTAGAGATCTAATACCAACTAAAATATATAGTTACTAACAAAATGTCATCTTGCTAACTTACTCTGACAATGAGCTACTACATGTTTCTATTGTAAAGCATTGTACATTTGTTACTAAACTATCTAATCATCCAACTATACTTTCCTTCAAGTTTGAAGGGCACTTTACAATAATAAGTTTTTCCTGATGCATTTCATTCACGAGATTATTGCAAAAACACCATTTTGAGCACTGTAGTAGGGTGTATATGGTTCAATCTTACAAAAGTGAAGGATTGAGTTGTCTTGGCAAGGAAGTAAGTATAGTTCAAAATACTAGGAACTTGTTTAAATAATTATTGCTCTATCATGTTTAAGAAGGTATGGGATCATTTGCATTATGTGAAATGTGGAGTTTGATTTTGATTTATATATTAGGATAAACAAGTTGTATTAGAATTTTAATATTGTTGAAATATGAGTGAACTTATAATCATAGGTTCCTTAAATAATTTATCTCTACTAAAATATTTATCAGATTCTCCCTTTCAGAAATATTTAACTATGAGAAAATGTAATGAGAAACTTTATTAAACTCTGAAAATCAATTCAGAGATCTTGTGCTATGAGCTAGAGATCTAATCACAACTAAAACATATAGTTACTATCAGAATGTCAGCTTGCTAACTTACTCTGATAGTAAGCTAACTCAACTTTACTTGTAAACAATCATTACAAACTATATAAAGCTTATACTTTATTAAATTAGTATATAGAGGTCTATTATTTCAACCTTCATATTTTAATATATAGAAATTTAAAATACAATGAACACATATGAAAATAACCAAGAGGGGGGTGAATTGGTTTTACCTCAGAGTATTAAAATTTCCTTTCAAAATATGTAACAGCGAAAGACTTTAAAAGGATCGTATCAATCTAAAACCAACTAGAAAAACAATTTACTTCACCAATCAAATTACTCTTGTGTTGTGACCAAGTTTGTATGATAAGCAATTACTATACTTCTAGAATTAAATGAAATACAAACTGAAATATAAAGCACAAAAGATTTATATTGGTTCACCTTTCAACCCTGGAGGCTACATCCAGTTTTCTTCCAACCAAATCTTGGTTAGAGTTCCACTATAACAAATATATGTTCTTTACAAGCTTACAAATGATCTCTCTTACCTTCCTTAGGTAAAATTCAAAATCTACTTCCTATAGACTTTTCAAAGGACCAAAAACCAGAGATCCCCTCTTTGTTCTTCCCTCTAGAAACCCTTTCTAGAAAAAGCTTTAAAGAATACAAATGTTATATGGAAGTACCACACAATTATACAACAAAAATTAACTAAAAATCAAGCTTAAGCTACAACAAAGATATCACCTTATAATCCTCAGCACTAACAATGATATGAATGATTCAATCAACCTGAGATTATATGTAGAAGATGACTACAGTCTTGTTTGAATTCTTTCTCTAAGAACAAGCTTAAACAGAACTTTGATCTTTGAGTTACAATACTGAGAACTCATGTAGATCTCATTGACATTCAGCAACTATGATTATCTCACTCAATTCTGACTTGGGTACTCTTGAGAATTGTAGAAAATGTTTTTCACTAAGTTTGCACGAGTTAGTAATTCCTCTCTTTCAAACAGACTCAACTTATCTATTTATAAAAAAACTGTTTTAACGAACTGTAATCGATTATTTCATCAATATAATTGATTATTTTAACTATTGTAATCGATTATTTTATTCATTTCATCAATTAAAGTGTTCATCAGAAATCTGGAAATCTGTCACGAACAGAATAATCGATTAAATCATCTTGTAATCGATTAAGCCAGATGAACTAAGTTTTTCAATGCATACAAGTAGTCGATTAAGTACCCATTTAATCGATTAACACAGACCATGCCTAAAACTTGACAATGTATATTTAATCGATTACCCATATCTGGTAATCGATTAAACCAGATGAACATGCTATGTAAAATTATGCAGAAGCTTTGGTAATCGATTATTTCGCAAGATAATTGATTATCACAGGAAGTTTCCAAATCTGTGTAGAGCTTATTTAATCGATTACGATCAAGTGGTAATTGATTAAAATGGTCATAAGGCATTTTCCAGAAATCAACACATGCCTGTAATCGATTATTTTACCAAAGTAATCGATTAAAGCAGTGAGAAATTGTTTATACAATTTCTAATAGCCTTTATGAGTTACTACATGTTTGATTGTTACCATATGATTAATTCTTATTAAATGAATGTATGAATGCATAAATTACCCTTAGACAATAAGGACTCTAAAGCTTTATCTTAATAAACCAAGCTTAAGAACAAATTATATATGTCATCTTATATGATTAGGCATGTAAAATATCAAAACCCATTTGCCTTTTCATTCGGATTGTGGTTGGATGTACGATAGGTGCTATAGTGGTAGAAGAGGTTTGAACCAATCTTTTGTAAATGGGATTCAAGAGTTTGTAAGCAAATCTTGTTTCTTATCTTGATGAAGTAAAAATTTGATGTCCATGTGCTACATGCGAATGCATGATGCACATTCTAGTTGAAATTGTGAAACTTCACCTTTACAAAGATGGATTCATGCCTAATTACTTGGTTTCGACTGATCATGGTGAAGAGGTTCCACATGTTGATAATCATTGAATGGGTGTTGTAAATAGTGGTGTAGATGTGTCCCAAGGGGAACCATTTATGTTAATGCAGGAGATGATGTTTAGTGTAACGCCTCAATTTACCATCTTGTTATTATTGATTTTTAATGAAAATTCTTTTCGATTTCCTTAAAAATACTAAACCACAATTTTTCATTACTGAGTAATATTCATAATTCTGAAGTAACATATAATAAGATTACAAAGATTTTTCCTCACTGATTGATATTTATAAATCTGATGTACAATAAAATACAGACTGGTATCAATTATATTATATAGTACAAACAACTAAAACACTCTGTAACAAAGAAATACATCTTCAAATATAACCTCTTCAAAAAATATTACATCTTCAAACAAAAATTCTCTTCTTGTAGACAGCTAATAGTCTCTCTTTGCTGTTCATTTGCTCGCTTGAATAAAATCGATGTCATAGCAGGTGTCAACCACAGACACAAAGTACAGGGTAAGTTTATGATAAACATAATTTAAGCAACAGAATATATATATATATATATATATTATACACAGATAATCATAACAATATTCTCAAGATTAGATGATGCATGATTCTCTTTTTATCATATGGTACCAACAGTCAAGATAGCCCCATCCCGGTGGCACGGAATTGGAACGATCAGTTAGGGTAGCGCAGTGTTGCAATAGGACTTCCACCCATACTCCTTTTGTCTGAACGCTCGATCTCAATTCTTTCAGCTATCTGACACGCCTCCTCTTGAGGCAAATAACGCGGATTAACCCCCATCGGGCATATGCATATGAGACATATAAGACTGATTCACTTTAATGTATAATTCTTTATCATCTCGTATTTATTTTAAGCATCAGTCTTCAATTTCTATCTCACATACTTTACTCAGAAATTCAACAGAATTCAAGTACAGAACTCAACTTGTGTAGAAATTCATGAAAACACATGAAGTTCATAAAGATTCATGAAACACTAAGCAACACTTGAATTTCATAGAAATTCATAGAAACACTCAACAACACATGAACTTCAAGCATCTATTTGAATAAAACAACACTCAAACTATCTTTATTTCTTTGAAGCAATTCATCAAACACATGGTGTGCAAGCTTTGTTTTCCATAGAAATAAATGAGATTCTATATATACTTATTTGAACAAAAATAATATTTAAATTATATTTAGCATAAACTTCCCTATACATACCTTGTTTTCTCCTTATAAAGCTTGTCAAACTTCTTCCTAAAGGCACTTAGCTTTACATGTGATTCTTCAAGATAGTGGGGTTTCTTTCTTACTTAATCTTAGCTTGGAAAATGAAAGGATAAGAGTGATATGAGGGAGGATATTTCACGTGAAGGTTATGTAGAGGAAGCTTGGAAAATGACTTGCATTTTAGGTCCCCCTCCCCCTTTATATAGTGTTTAGGAAATAATAAAATATTCAAGGACATTTCTACCTTTTCTATCTAGTTACTCTCATCTAGTTCCATCCCAACTTAGTTTCTTCTCATTCCATTCCATCCTAACTAAACTCATAATTACTCTTTTACTTTTATACAAAAATCTTCTAAGTCATGATGACTTGCTTTACAAGTGTCCCTACACTTGTCTACTCCTTTACAAGTGTCCTTCCACTTGGCATTGTCATGAAGCTTCCTTTACAAGTGTCCCACCACTTGGCATTGTCATGAATCTTCTTCATTTCTCTACCTATTTCACGTGAAGCATCAAGAAATAAGAGAAGATTTTCTTCTCTTCATGCCATCTTGTACACATGTCTTTCAAGGTTATGATGGCTTCTTATTCCTTCATCAATGGTGGCTTACAAGTGGCTAGATATTTCTTAAGTCTTCATGATTGTATCTTATCATTTTAATTTACGAATCTTAAGGTATTTTTCTACTTATCATGACTTATCAAATTAAAATATGACAAACCACCTTATTCTCCTTTTTCTTCTACTTCTTGTGAATACCATAGTCAAGGGGAATATTTTTATCTTTTCTGCTTCCTTCTATATCATGTTATTATTTCCTTTAAAGAGTAGAAAATTTTGTGGTTCTCCTTGTGTCCATATGTCACCTTTCATGAGGAAGAAGAATTCAATTCCAAGTTTTCTTCACACATGGCCTTTCATAGGAAGAAGTAAAATTCAATTTGAACTTAGCTTTACACATGGTATTCATAGGAGGAGTTCAAGTTCAATTCAAACTCTTCTACCTAAATGATAATATTAAATAATGAAACTCTAGAGTTTTCCAGAAACTGACTACAGTTACGGTATAAATAGCTCACAAGTAGTCTATATAGAGTGCTACACAGACCTTACATTCAAGACTGCTTATATCTTAATTCTGATTAGTCCGTTCCACTTCTGACCATCAAAATTACTAAATCATCTCTTTGAATAAGTCTATACATCCTACAATTAAAAGAAAATTCCCCAGATTCTACTTATCATTTTTCTATACTTTTCTACTACCTAAATTTTCCTTAATAGAGTTTCAAAGTTATCACCGTATAAAATTCATAGAAATTTTACTCTAAAGCTTTCTATCACAAAGTATTTTGGTAATTTGCCATCAAAGGATACTTTGTAATTTCATCAGGTTTTCACAAGGTATCTAAGGGTGTCTTGGTAATTTTAGCCTCAAGGGTATTATGGTAATTTGTCACTCTAGGGGCATGATTATAATTTTCCAAAATATCCAAGGGTATTTTTGTAATTTCAACCTTAAAATATCTTACCAAAATATCTAAGGGCATTTTTGTAATTTCAATTTTAAGGGAAGGGCAATGTGGTCATTTCTCCTCAAACATTTTTGTAATGTCTCTAACTAATATTTCAGCCAAATAATTTAAATATAGACCATCAAATCTCTCATAACCTAATATTCACATCAATAGCTATGCAAGAATAATTCATATAATATTTTGACCATAGTTTTTGAAATTTCAGGGTGTTACATTTAGGCAACCCAAAATATTTGAAGCACCAAAAGCAGATAACACGGAAGAGCCTCCAAATGAATAAGCTCAAGGATTTTATAATATATTGGTAAAGGCAAATAAGCCATTGTTTGAAGGGGCATCAGTCTCTAAGTTATCAATTTGCGTGAGACTTTTAGCTTGCAAGTCCAATTGGAATGTTCCTGACCAAGGCTTAGAGTTTATTACACAAATGCTTTTGGATGTAATACCCATAAAAGGGGGATTGCTGTTAGACTTTTGGCAAGCGTACCAATTGTCGTTGTAAGTTACAAAATTTATAAAAGTTCGTCTCCACAGGGACTTGTGCTACTCAGTTTATCCAAATAAAACTTAACAGTTTAATAGTTATGTACAACAAGTATGGTCGAAGTTTTGATGGTTTTACGGAAATAAAGAAAAATTACGAAAGATTACGGAAGCTAATAAAACGATTTTAACTAAAGAAAAGCGTAGGATTGGATTTCATCATTCATACCTCGGTATCCAAGTAATATTACCATGTATAAATCATTTTTTATTATTACTGATGCACACATTAATTAACCTCGAATCGATCCCTCGCAGTCGAGTTCTAAAGATATTTACCGAATATTGATCCCTCGCATACGAAGTAAATAACCCAGCATTATAATCATAATCGCGTGCTATTTGCAATCTAAACATTATGCTCTATTCCTAGCAACATAACGTAAAGAGTAAAATTATTCAGTTCAAATCCTAAGAGTACTTTTGTGATAACCCTAAGATACGAAATGGCTGTCGCGCGGGGATTCACCTCAGAAAACCCTGTTTAGGGTGTGGCGCGGTTAGCGCCAGGTCTGGCGCTGATGGCGCCAGAGCCTCTGGAAGCTGGCGCTGAGGGCGCCAATGTCACGCTGAGGGCGCCAGTTGTTTTCCAGCCCGCGCGGATAGCGCCATGGGTGGCGCGGATGGCGCGGGTAGTGGCCTGGAAAACCAGAT
>PYAF01000505.1:355560-379879 GCA_007407185.1 Glycine tomentella | reverse complement strand
CAACCCGAACCCCCAAGCCCGAAGCGCGAAGCCCGAACCCCCCAACCCCTCAACCCTCAACCCTCAATCCTATACTATCAATTTCGCTAGTTCTGCGTAAGAGAAACCTATGGGTGTGGAAGAGTGTGAGTGTGAGTTGAAGAAAAATGTGAGACGAAAAAATTTATTACCGTTGCGCGACCTAGCGATAGTTATCACGTGAACCCACAACGAGAGCCTCGTCTCCTGCGTGCGAACATGTAGCGACAAACGACGATGGCAACCAAGGTTCAGATTCGTGGATTCACGACGCGTTGAGGGGGAAGAGCGGTTGGCGACACTGTTGAGAACCACGGTTGGCGCAGTGAAGGGAACGACAGCTTGTTGCGTGGTGAGGGAGAAGGAGATCTAAAACTAAAAGGCTCGAGGGAAGGGAACAAGCGAAAAATCAATAAATGAGGGAAGTACTGTATTGGATCTTGGAGCCCCGTTGGAGGGAATAACGAAAATGGAAGCGGGATTGTTTTTAAGATCAGTCTACAAATAATACTAAAATGTTTTCATAAGTTAATTTAAAAAGCATTTTGAAATAAGTTACTCATTTATGAATAAATAAACTATAATTTTTTTTAAAACTCTCTTAAACACTTAAAAAAAGTGTTTATGAAAATAATTTTCTATTCTATTATATATATATATATAAGAAGATTTTATTCGATAAAAAAATATCGTATAATAATTTTATATTTATTTAACATTAATTAGATGTCATTAATTATATTTTAATTAATTAATTCAAATTAGTTCAAATTCAAAAAAAAAATAATAAATGTTACAATTTATTTCTGATCACGTTAAAATAAAATTTTATCAAATCAATCAATCTATTTAAATACTATAATAAGAATACATATAATTATGGTTGCAATTTTCTATGTTTGCATGCATATCTATATTAGAGTAATGTTAACAGGTTTTGTCTTGAATAAAGATACTATATTTGACCAATTATGTATTCCTAATTAATAGTCATATTAAAGAGAAGACTGATTTATAATACATGAAAGAGATTATGTCAATTAAGAAATGTACAATTGCTATGACTTGAATTGGTTCTTATTTTTAATCATGAAATTATGATGTACCCAGTGTATAGAACAACTTAATCATTTAATGCATATTATTTTAGTTTAATCTATTTATCTATTTAGTCTATCATGTTTGGTAATGTCACATAAGTCAATTGGAAGAATATAATGAGAGACATGTGACTTATGTATGAACTAATAAATAAATAATTAGTAATTAAAAACTAAATTATAATTTAACTAAATTAGATCAAATTTTAAAGATAACTACTATTTGATTATATAAGTGGTTATAAAGAGATTAATACCTACTAACTTTAAACAATGTCTCATTTACGAGAGAAGAATATTTTTTCGAATTCATAACCATCACAAAAACTTAGAGATAGAAAGAACAATCAAGGAAAACAAAAAAAAAATCTCTCTTTTTTCAAAAGAAAAACAAAACGCAAAGGAAATTAAATAAATATCTTCTTAGAAAGTGAGTTTGAACCTACCTCAACCCCAAAAGTTAGCTCATAGGGTGAGGGTTATATCTTCTTAGAATGTGAGTTTGGACCTAACTTAATTCCAAAAGCTAGATCATATGGTGAGGGTTGTCCCCCACTTATATACTCTTTAAAAACCAAATTATAATTTGATTAAATTAGAACAATTTTTTAAAGATAACTACTATTTGATTATATGAGTGGTTATAAAGAGATTAATACCTATTAACTTTAAACAATGTCTCATTTATGAGAGAAAAATATTTTTTCTAATTCATAACCATCACAAAAACATAAGGAGATAGAAAGAACAATCAAGTAAAACAAAATTTTTCTCTCTTTTTTCAAAAGGAAAACAAAACGCAATAAAAATTAGTTAGATCATAGGGCTCACTTTTATACTCTCATATCCAACTCTTTTGGGTTTGGTGAGTAGTCCGTTAATGGATCTATAATGGACTCTGATATTATTTTAGAATGTGAATTTGAACATAATTCAACCCAAAAATTAGCTCATAGAATGAAAGTTATCCCCCACTTATATATACTATCGAGACTTGAATTTTTTCCCATAGATCTCACCATGAAATATCTTATTCTCTAATAATGTGAAAATTATTGATTTCAATATCTTATTAAATTCCTAAAAGTTATTAATCTAGACAACCATAAACGTAAAATTCTTTTGGAGTTGGATTAGCTGCTGCCACACACGAGGATAGGGATGCTGGCTTCCTTGACTGAGGTCGAAGAGAAGCAAATATTGATTGATTGATTCCTTCCTGGTGTAAAGCAAATTTTAAAGAGATCGTGGGAAATGGCGAGCTTAGCCCTGTGTCTTCCGTCGTCAATTTATCTTCAGGCTAAGGATTTGAAGTCTGAGAGTCTCCGCAAAGCCATCTCCAGGCTTGACCTAACAACGACATCTCCGCTCATAAAGTCTTCCCTCCTCCTCAAAGCCTGCATCAGGTCTGGTAACTTGGAGCTGGGCAAACTCCTTCACCACAAGTTGATTGACTCCGGACTCCACCTCGACTCCGTTCTTCTCAACTCCCTCATTACCCTCTACTCCAAATGCGGGGACTGGGAGAACGCACTTTCAATATTCCGCAACATGGGCCATCATAAGAGAGACTTGGTCTCCTGGTCTGCTATCATCTCCTGTTTCGCCAATAACTCCATGGAGTCCCGAGCCCTTCTCACCTTTCTTCACATGCTCCAATGCTCAAGGAATACCATTTATCCCAATGAATATTGCTTTACGGCCTCACTTCGATCTTGTTCTAATCCTCAATTCTTTTCTACTGGCCTTGCAATCTTTGCCTTTCTCTTAAAGACCGGATACTTTGATTCTCATGTCTGTGTTGGCTGTGCATTAATCGATATGTTTACCAAGGGCGGCCGAGATATCCAATCAGCACGCATGGTGTTTGACAAAATGCAGCACAAAAATCTTGTTACTTGGACTTTGATGCTTACCAGATATGCGCAACTGGGCCTGCTGGGTGATGCTGTTGATTTATTCTGCCGTATGTTAGTAAGTGAGTATACACCTGACAGGTTTACTCTGACAAGTCTCTTATCGGCCTGCGTTGAGATGGAATTCTTCTCACTTGGGAAGCAATTACATTCTTGGGTTATCAGGTCTGGATTGGCTTCAGATGTGTTTGTCGGTTGTACTCTGGTGGACATGTATGCAAAATCTGCAGCAGTAGAAAATTCTAGGAAAATATTTAATACCATGCTGCGTCATAATGTTATGTCTTGGACTGCTCTCATCTCTGGATATGTGCAAAGCAGACAAGAACAGGAAGCCATCAAATTGTTTTGTAACATGCTTCATGGTCATGTTGCACCAAATTGCTTCACATTCTCCAGCGTCCTCAAGGCTTGTGCAAGTCTTCCTGATTTTGGCTTCGGCAAGCAACTTCATGGCCAGACAATTAAGCTAGGACTTTCCACTATTAATTGTGTGGGGAATTCTCTTATTAACATGTATGCAAGGTCTGGAACAATTGAATGTGCTCGAAAAGCTTTCAACATCTTATTTGAGAAGAATTTGATTTCGTACAATGCAGCTGCTGATGCAAATGCGAAAGAATTGGATTCTGAAGA
The DNA here is from genome assembly GCA_007407185.1 of Glycine tomentella. Classification (NCBI taxonomy): domain Eukaryota; kingdom Viridiplantae; phylum Streptophyta; class Magnoliopsida; order Fabales; family Fabaceae; genus Glycine; species Glycine tomentella. The sequence continues at coordinate 376,209 of PYAF01000505.1, read as the reverse complement.
ATCCTTTAACCATGAAGTTAAGCACACTGGTGTTGGAGCTAGTTCTTTTACATATGCATGCCTCTTAAGTGGCGCTGCTTGTATAGGCACAATTGCTAAGGGTGAACAAATCCATGCCCTCATTGTGAAATCGGGGTTTGAAACCAATCTATGTATTAATAATGCTTTGATATCTATGTATTCCAAGTGTGGAAACAAAGAAGCTGCTTTGCAGGTCTTTAATGACACGGGGGATCGCAATGTCATAACTTGGACATCTATCATAAGTGGTTTTGCAAAACATGGATTTGCTACAAAAGCCTTAGAATTGTTCTATGAAATGCTTGAAATAGGTGTAAAGCCTAATGAGGTCACTTATATTGCCGTTTTATCAGCCTGCAGTCACGTAGGTTTGATTGATGAGGCATGGAAACACTTCAATTCCATGCATTATAACCATAGTATCAGTCCAAGGATGGAACATTATGCATGTATGGTTGATTTGCTTGGTCGATCTGGATTGCTTTTAGAAGCCATTGAATTTATTAACTCAATGCCTTTTGATGCTGATGCATTGGTGTGGCGTACATTTCTTGGTTCTTGTCGGGTACATGGTAACACCAAGCTAGGGGAGCATGCTGCAAAAAAGATTCTTGAGAGGGAACCTCATGATCCAGCTACCTATATATTATTGTCAAACTTGTATGCGTCAGAAGGGAGGTGGGATGATGTGGCAGCCTTAAGAAAAAGCATGAAACAGAAAAAATTAATAAAAGAAACAGGTTATAGCTGGATTGAAGTTGACAATCAGGTGCACAAATTCCATGTAGGGGATACTTCACACCCCCAGGCTCGAAAGATATATGATGAACTTGTTGAATTGGCTTTAAAAATAAAGAACTTGGGTTATGTCCCAAATACAGATTTTGTTCTTCATGATGTGGAGGATGAACAGAAGGAACAGTATCTGTTCCAACACAGTGAAAAAATTGCAGTGGCATTTGCTCTTATTAGTACCCCGAAACCAAAACCTATTAGAGTATTTAAGAATCTTCGGGTTTGTGGGGACTGCCATACCGCAATAAAGTATATATCAATAGTCACTGGAAGAGAGATTGTGGTGAGAGATGCAAACCGATTTCATCATATCAAGGATGGGAAATGCTCTTGCAATGATTATTGGTAAATGATAATCCATATACATCCGATTGCGTTTAGGCATCTTGGCCTCATGTACTGTAAATTTTGAAGGGTTATTTAAATTCCTTCTGCAAGAGTTATTCACTTTTTGGCTGCTCATACTATGCAGAGATTGTGAACATGGAAACTCTTCGAACCACTAGCTAATTGCCCATGGTTGACAAGCATTTGTATATCCATCGGTCTTTTGAATGATGAGGCTCGATGCTACCGTATACGTTACACCATTTTCTTGTTTACCGTGGAGGTTATTCCACATATTGTGCTAAAGTAGCAATGTCAAGCCTTGAGATGATGACAACAGACAAGGCGGGTCCAACCAACTATTTTTTTGCAGGTTGGGTTACATGTAGTAACCCATCAAATCAACCCATCTAAATTTGCTCTGCATGTGATATGAGTTGACCCATTGGGTTAATTCCCCTTTATGTCCTCTAAACTTCTTAATATTCATTATGTTCAATTTCTACTTCTGATTATACCCCCACATCCCATTCTATAAACTTTTTTCTTTAGTTTTTTACAATAATCTATATATTTTAATTTTCTTAACTATATGACCCATCAACTCAATATAAAATGACATGGGTTGATTTTTTCAACCCAATTATGAAAATGAGTGCTTATGGTTGGAAACATAGTTATTAAAATCGGTCCGATCTGACCGATCGGACCGGTTAGACTGGGATTCAGTAGTATTAATTTTTTTTATATATAAATCAAATCAATTACTGATTCACTGATATATTACTTCAACCAATCATTACTTCAATCGACTTAATGATCGGACCGATTTTAATAACACTGGTTGGTTGGAAAGATTGATGCCAAAGTATGGCATGTGAGGTTAGAGTGAGCCTCCTTGCCACCTCTAGTGAAAACAACAAAAAGATAATCATTATGATTATGTTTCAAAATGTAACTCAGACTTTGGTTAATATGTTTTGTCTTTTATCCTTGTCTTTCTTTTATGTCATATTTGATATAGGAAATATTTTATTCTCAACTAAATTACTTTTCTTGGGAAATTTTATAAAACATATTTGGTTATTACTTAATTTTCCTAAGAATTTAATAGTAGGGAAAGTTTAGTGAATATTATCATGGGAAAATACTGATAACAAATTATCAGGGGAAAATCAATTTATTCATGACTTCATATCTTATTCTTTTGCATTTAGTATTTTTTTTATAGTTTCCTAATTATGTTTGGATTGACAGGTTCTTGAGGAGAAAGGAGGGTACCCTATTTACAAATCATTTTTTCTAATCACACCAGCTCTGCATTTTTGTATTTTTTTTTTTTTACAAAAACATTCTTCCTAGAAACCAACTTCCGGAACATTGTTTTGAAAAGGGTCGGATTTTTATTTTCGGAATGTATATTGGAATGTATTTTTTTCTCGTGAGAATATTGGAATGCATTAAATACATTCCAGAAACTATATTTTGAAAGAGTGAAAATTTTAATACTTTTAGAAATAAAATTTAAAAAAATGTTAAAAAAAATATCACTTCCGGAAAAATAAGTTTCAGAAGGCAACAATTTGGGACAACTTTCCTCATCCCCGTTCAAAAAAAATTACTTTCCTCATCTTACTTTTCTCTTTTTTGCTTTCATCTCCCATTGGATACGGGTTAACAAAATTAATTTTAAATGAATTTAATTTTGATTACAATTAACTTTGAAGGACGTAATTTATGTTTAAATATTTTTAGTATAAAAACAAGTTAATAGTAAAACTTTAATGTTTATTTTTTATTTTATCCAAAAGCGATCTCAATTATTTCAACTCAAAATTTATTGTGGACCTAGAATCAATTGCTCAACGTCAAAAATTAAACATCTAAAAATTTACTTATACCACGTTAACTGATGTTTCCAAATATTTATGAAATTTAATTTCTAAATGATAAAATCAAACACATGTACGGAGTGAAGAGAAAAAAATGGGATGGAAGAAAGAGTGAAACAGAATTCAACAATATCTGAGTAAACATTTCAATTTCAATCATAATAGATTTTTCACTAAAAAAAAAAAATCACATCCTTAGACGAGGTAAGGAATTTCTATAATTGGGAGATAAATTAGAACAATCCAGATAGGCCAAGATCATTAGTATATGTAAAGCTCACTTAAGTTAGCTAATAAAGCATAAACCGAAAAATAGTGATGATCCGTAATTAGAGCAATAGGTCAAGATTATCCAACTATGTAAGTTTGCTAAGTTAGGAACAATAATAGTAACCGAGTTTTCTGCATCTATGGAGAATTAGAGATTTTAACATGGCAAGCAAAAGATACTCCATCCAATTCTTTTTATAAAATCAAATTAACTAATTCATCACGATTTGAAAAAATTAGTTATGTTATAAAGATCACGTCGACTTTTCCTATTTACCCCGAGTTTAAAGTAACCACCCTAAAGAGTATCAGACTTAAAAGATAAAATCAGCATCAACACTCAACCTGAAATTAGAGTAACAACCATACTTAAGTAATTGAATATCCAAACGCATATGGCCATGAGACCTTACACGTGAAATCTTATGAACTCAATAGCTTTTGGCCGGAAACACACTGAAATAGATGGCGATAGAATAAGTGACTGAAATTTTTCGCCGGAAAATGAACGACAAGTTGAAGGCAGTGGCAAACCACTAGCTAAAAGCCTCACAAAAACTAGTAGAATCCATGATGAGTGAAAAAGCATAAAACAAAACTAAACGGTGCAAAAAATGGATTTTCTCCCAAAATAAGTCCGATGGAGTTGAAACTCCAGGCACATAGGAGCAAAAGGTAGACGATGCAGTCACCGAAAATCGCAACCGAAAAAGTGTCGGACGTGCCGCCAAGCGTTGTCAAGAGAAGTTGTTTGGCTGGCAGAGTTGGCGCATGTGAGGGTGCGTGAAACGACGAATGGGAAAGTGGTAGCCAAAAAGGACGACTGGAATGGTGGGGTTGACAGCTGAAAGGTTGCCAAAGCTGTGGCGATGGACGGAAAAGTGACGACGGTCGGTAGTGGCTGGAAAAGTCGCTTGAGAAAGTGAAAGAGCCATTGAAAAGAGAAAATAAGTCGTCAGAATAAGTGTGACAATCAGAAAGGTTCACCGGAAGAAAGGCGGCGAGTGAAAGGGCTCACCAGGGACAGTGTCGCCAGAAAAGTGATGGTGGTCGACAGTGGCAGAAAAAGGAGAAAGGGTCGTCGAAAACCGGAAGCAAGTCGCTGAATTAGTGCGATGACCATAAAGGTCCCCTGAGGACAGTAGGTCCCCAGTGGGGATGGTTTTCGTTATTCCCTCCACCTAGTTCTAGATATCATGTAAAATGAGAGATAAACTATATAAGTAGGCCATTTTTGTAAGATTGAGTTAGGCTCATAACTCACTTTCTAATCTAATTGGTGACTTATGAACCTAACTCAATCTTACAAAATCGATTTGTTAGGTGAGGATTGTTACCCACTTATATAGTCAATCTCGATATTATCTTTAGTCAATTTGAGATTTCAACATGTTCTTTTTTTACCCCACGGCTACCCGCCATGTGAGACTTTCAACACACCCCTTTATTTAGGGGTGACCACAATTTATGTGGTTTTTCCAACTCAATACTATCCGCTTGTGGCGTGGCAAACACAAGAGACCCATCAATGGGTCTAAGATAGACTTTGATATCATGTAAAATGAGAGAAATTGAGGGATATTTGGACTGAAAATCGTGTATCAGAGTACACAGCGGTTACATAATTATATATGATAATTACAGTAATTATACATAAATAGAGGATATTTTGTTTCCTCTAAATCAAAGATAATATCCCTATAAACTGTAATTAATACTAGAATCAGAATATTAATTCTGATTTTCATCAGATAGAATAGTAGAAGGATCCAAGGGTATCCTATCCTATTTATAAAAAAAGGGTGAAACCACTGCAACATAATGATAAAAATTATATTTAATAGCTCTCCGATAAATTTCAGATAAGAGAAGACACTAAATTGTAAAAGAACAAATAGGAACAATAGGAAATTACTGAATGTGATAAGGATATGTGTCCCAGGAAATGTTTATCTTCTCCCTAGGAATAATTCTTCTCATAAACTCTTTTTAAACTTATCCCTTCTTGTTATAAATGCAGATGGCCAGCCAGAAAGGAATGAAAAGGAAAATATTCAAAGGAGTAGCATAATAAAATTATTTGATTCAGGGATCCACATTACATGCTCCAAGGAGGACAACTTCACCAACTAAGTGGGGAAAATAAGATGGCTAGCATGAGGCCAAAGTGACAGGAAAAGAAAGGAGCATATTTAAAAGACTGTAAATTCATGACTAAACTACAATCACCAACAAAAGGGATAAGTGGATTTTGAATTATTGACAATAAAAATAAGGCAAGGAGTATACCCCAAGGTAAAAGGACCGAAAAAACATTTCTGCACACCCCTAATTGTTGGTTTGTTGATATAAGGATTGATTTAATATTATTACAATATCATCACATAATAATAACTTAAATAGAAACATAAATAAAATAAAGAACTCTACAAAAATCACCTATCATCCAGTAGCATCACCACACATTGCACAGAGCACTATTGACTGAGTGTGAGGCAGGTTGATAACTGTAGGACGATATCCTATAATAGTGAACATAAGGCATTCAATGGATAGAGAAAAAGCAAGTGTAGCCGTTTGGCAAAGATAATTTCATGTTGTATTATTACTTGTCTTTCTGCTGTCTTACAGCTCTTTAGATATCACATAGGTAATGTAGTGCTCCGTGCCTACACAATAATTCAACTACTGCTGCCCTATAACACAAATACTGATTACAGAAGCCAAAAGAAATAACTTATCAAGTTTATCACAAGTTGGATTAAAAATCAGTTCTAAAGTGAATAAGTTTATCACAAGTGGGATTAAAAATCAGTTCTAAAGTGAATAAGTTTATCACAAGTGGGATTAAAAATCAGTTCTAAAGTGAATAATTAAAAACAGACTGCACAATTGATTCAGAGAGATCAAATGTTACAGCTTAACAACACAACCGATAAATATTTGAATTTAAATGAAGACTTTTTAGAAGATTATCAGTGATTTTTTGGACAGAATGCAATAGCAACAAATTGATCAGTGTCCATTTAAGCTATGATAATTGAAAAAATTAATTTGTATTTAAGCTAAGATCAATCAATTGGAAAAGGGCTCAAAAGCCTTGTCTTGAAACAGTAATCTAGTGCAACAGCAGCAGAAACAAAAATCAAAAGATTCTCAGACACATAAATTGTCCCTTCCTGGGCATGTGACAAGAAGCTTTCAAAGTTCGGTTCAGGAAGTGGTCCACCACCTAAGGTTGCGAGACCTGCATCACAAGTTTGTTTCAATATTATTATTAATTTTGTTTAGATTGTACTGTTTCAAGAAAGCATTCAACTCAAGACCACAAAAGACGACATACTATTGTATCTAAAATCTAAATTGATGCAGACAAAATTTCAGCATATTTAACATGCAAGCATGGTAATATGGTTACCTTTAACAACACCAAAAGCTGCTGCTACCCCTGTCTTGAGTTGAATATCATCCAAGTTTCTCCTTATAGTGTATCGAAAAGTCACTCCAAACAATGCACAGCAAATGAAGTTGATTGCTAAAGGGAGAAGCAGCTGAGTTGTGTTGGTGACCTGCATGAAGCATATGGGGAGCCCTGAAAAAGCACCAACAAGGGCAGAAATTGATGCTGCTTTTACTGACTCCCATCTCTCTTCATCTCTATCAATGTCTTCACTTTTCATCCCCATGGATGTACTGCCATTTTCAGGACCTCCCACATTTACCAACAGAGAGCGTTCTGCTTCCTCCACCAAGGCTTTTGCCTCTGATATGTCTCTTTGACATTCTCCAATCTTAGACTCACTCAATTTTTGTCAGTAAGGATTCGAGTATAAATCAAACAATCATAAGAAATCAAGTCAACAACACATGGTAAACTACACAATACTTTTTAGTCACAAAGTAAATACTCCCTCCTGTTCTCATTGCAGAGAACCGCTTTAAGGATGAGTACAACGTATCACCCATAATCTAATAGACAAAATAAGTGCCGAATTGAACATTGGAGACATATTGGTGCTGTTTCACTTCAGAACAGCCAAAGATTAGGAGTTCCTTCATTGGGCAGACATTGGTATAATCTAACTATTGTGGGGCATCAGGATGTACGCCATTCGAGGGGGTTTATGGCAGACCTCCACCTTCCTTCTCTAAATTCATACCTAGGGAGGTTTTCGTGGAGGCAGTTGCACAAGACTTGAGATGAACTGCTGCAACAACTTAAAGATCATTTGGCAAGGCACAAGATCATATGAAGCACTATGAAGACCAACTAACATCCAAGAAGGTGATTGTGTATACTTGAAAATTAGACCACACAGGCAGGGGTTGATACAAGGGCAGATGCACTCTAAGTTGGCAGCAAAATATTATGGGCCTTATCAAGTAATCAGGCAGACAGGTTCTATTGCTTTCAAACTACAATAGCCAGAACATTCTCGACCATATTTCATGTATCTTAGTGGGGCACAGTGTGGTGGAATCCATGACCAAAGAGATTGAGGTTGTTTCCAGATTATATATTATTGCTTTGAAACTATAATTACCTTTGCATATGCAAAGAGGTTGTTTCCGGATTCGAACCCATGACAACCAGTTATCAAAACACAACTTTACCGCTACATCAGGACTAACCCTCATAGGTTACAGCTGTAATAACAGCAAGATAATAAAATACAATATATATATATATATGTGTGTGTGTGTGTGTGTGTGTGTATATATATATATAGGAATTAGGAAGCACAAAGAAAGGGTATGAGAGATTAGAAACAGAGAAGAATGCACTTCAGTATAATAAGAGAGTTCTTCCTTGACATCGACCTTGTCGTTTGAATCAATAATACAGAGGAAGTTATTCTTGATTTGTTACTGGTGTTCATCTTAATAGCTACTTTCTTGGGTTCCTAACAGTTTGGATCATGCGTGAATCAGTCGTCGGAGTTTAAATGTGTGCAAATCAGCTCCTAGTATTTATATATTGTGCAAAAAAACCACCCTTTATTACAGAAAGGGTAAACTTCGAACAGAATGTCACCTGAAGTGCACATGACCAATTTAATGGCAAAAAATACTCATGTTTGGGATTATCAATCAAGCACTAACCCACACTATAAGACTGATCAGCCAGCTTTTTTTAACTTAGTACAATTTTGTTGACACAAAAGCCATACGCAGAAAGCATCTTATGAAGAACAAAAGGAATTTAACTAGATGTCACTGTTAACTTCTGACAGTAAGATAGCTTCAGCCATTCACTAAAGTTTCAAAATAAAGTTCTAATTGAATCAAGGTTGAAATGCAGCAGAAACAGCAAGAACTCTAGTTCTATTTTTTGTTAAATAATTTACTGCTTTTTTTAAGTTCTCAAAACTCTAGTTCAGTTTTTGTTAAATAGTTTACTGTGTACTTTATAAACATGGACCATTGGAAGAAACAATTTGGGTACTATTATTTTCAGAAATGGTTTCCAAACAATCTTCTCCTGGCCCACCAGATAACAACTTAACCTGCTTAACTTTTTTTCAACAGGGCTCAGATTCTGCACAACTTGTAAAGTTCGCACTTGGCAACAATGATTTCACATTTGTTGTGTTCATTTATCCTAAAAAGCACGGCCATCATACTCATATATAATATATAGACATTTCTAGTTTTTAATAGTCTTTTGAAATGTTGAACTGTTGAAGCATCATGTTCTTTTTGTTCAAAGATTTCTTCAAATGGGAGGTCACTCATTTAAGTTGCACTATGATCAAATGTGCATTCAGTTTATTAAAACAAGATTATATATTTTAGAAATATTCTTCTTTTATAATATTTTTTGTTTCATATAGATGGTTGTTATCATTGTTACAGAGTACGGGTTAAGGTTGACTTGGTAAAATTTCACTTGATGTTTTACAAATAGTTGAAGCTATCTCATTTTTCATATTGTATTTTTTATGTGTGGGATCATTTTTTATATTTATGTACAGGACAGCCCTTGGATAATAGAGTGCTATAACTTTTAGCAATGGCAAACAAGATTTAATGGGGTAATTGGCAGCCTTTTTCATCATTTCATGTATCTGTCTATGTTTCTGTTAAGTCTGTTTCTAGGCGGAAAGGCTTTCCCAACAAGATTGCTTATTATTGATTTATGAGGAAAGTGCCGAGATCATTGGTGCAACGGAGAAGATTCACTAGCAATAGTATGGCTTCAGTAGGTCCCATGAAACTACAGAGATCTACATAAAAGCAGCCCTTATTCCCGCCACAAGAGTTAGGGCATTTTTTACCATTAAATTGGTCATGGCCTTCAAAGATTGGTAAAGTGCAGTGATTAATCTCAATTTTTTATCCGAAGAGTTTGATACCTAATGAAGAGAAAAACAAGCATTACCTCGAAAACTTTGCTTTCAAGCTGGTTGACGTAATCCTTCAACTGCTTGACAGCAAATTCTTGTTTTTGGATCAGAGCAAGTTCTCTCTTAGCCATCTCAACCCTCTGCGACGCCTTATCTAAACCATCCAGCAAAACCTTGTTCTCTTTTCTGCTCAAGAACTCTTCAACTTGCTCGTCCACCAATTCAGATAATGTGTCCTTCACATCTTCACTTCCCTTCTCATCTGAGCTCTTGCTGCAGCATTTGAACGATGGAAATGTTTTAAAAGACTTTATCAAAAAAGGAGAAGGAACTGGCATGGAATTCATAATAATAGTGCAAGTATTCATAACGTTCGCCAGTGAAATCCAATTCCTCTTTATCTATGCATCTAGATACGGGCCATTCTGTGGTGCTAAAATGGAACGAAGAATAATATATGTTTTAGGCCTGTCTAGCATGGGAAAGTGAAGTAAGTTTCCCACACTGGGAAGCAAAATTTACACCGTTAGATATATTGCTTTTTTAATCAAATGCTAAAATTATTTCTTCTTTTTCTTTTTTCTTTTTTTCTTTTTTTTTTTTCATCCTTTCCCAATTTGTCCCTAATTCCCCTTTTTTCCAACCCGAGACCCACCCGCTTGCTCTTTTCCGGCAATCCTCGTTTCCGAGCTTCTTCCTGAAGGCGGCTTTGTTCGCGAAGAAAGGGACATGGACGTCGGCGAGGCGTGTTCGAAAAAGAGGCAGCCAAGTCCTGTGCGTGTAAGAAAAGCAATGGACACGAAGAAGCAAATAGACGAAGGTAATGAGTAGAAAGTAGGAGATAGACTCATGGAAGAGAAACACAAAAAAAAAAAAAAAAAAAAAAAAAAAAAAAAAAAAAAAAAAAAAAAAAAAAAAAAAAAAAAAAAAAAACAGAGGGATAAATTCGGAAAAGAGAGAAAGAAAAGAGAAATTAAATATATATAAAAGATTTAAAAAAAATCATCACCGTCTATTTACTTACAGTAAAAACAAAAACTGGTTTTAATTTTACTCATTTTACCTTTTAAATTTTAACCTTCCCAATTTCTCTAATACTTAATAAGAAAAAACAAAGAGGACAATTATAATTTGTAAAAATTTAGGTATTTTGATTGTGTTTGTCAAAAACTATATATTTTTTTTAAAAAATTATAATATTTTTCATAAATAAATATTATAGATTTTTTTTTCCTCTACTAAAGAAATTTTATGAATCTCTCACTTATGGTAATGACCAAAAAAATCACTTAATTATCAATTTAGTCTCCAAATTTTTAAAAATTTATTTTGATTTTCAAGTTCTGAAAAACAATTCAATTTGGTCCTCATAATATATGAAAATGTTTGGGATTCATCTCTGTAAAATTTTTAGTACGTTTTTCGTCCTTTTAAATTGATTATGCATATAACATAGGTTGTGTGCATCACTACAATGAATCTTAAAGACTATGAGTTGGATAAGAATTTGTCACAATGAGTACATCTCACCACAATGAGAATGGGTTAGAAGCATGAAGATTCAAGTGAAGTATCTGTTGTAATCAATGAAGTTTTGTTGTAGTGAGAATTGTTTTTATTACAATAAAAGTATGACATCACAAAAAAAAATATAATTTCAATTTTCTTTAAAAGAATTTGTAACATGTTTTAGAGGATTTTTTGTGCATTTTTAGATTTCAGAAATTAGATTTACGAAATTTACTCTCTCTTTTCTCTCTTATTTTCATTTGTATTCAACATTTTTAAATTCTTTTTGAATCAATCATGATCCAAATGAGCTAACTTTACATGTTGTTGATTAAATGATGTAGAATTTAGGTATGTAATTTTTCAGTTTTGATCAATTTTCTTAGTTATATGATCATATTCCAATTATTTGTTTAGATGCATTATTAGACTCGATCAATCTGACTTTTAGCAATTGAACTGTGTGGAAACAATGCAAGTTTATATCATAGATCTGAATTAGAATTGTGTAAGAAATTGATTTTAGGAATAAAACACACTTTTTGCCTTGTATTGATTCATTATTTATATTATGAGTTCTATTGTTAGATTATATGTGGAACTAGGAATTTGACTTAGGAATCAAGGATTAAGCACCCAAGAAATTAGGATTAATTAATTAAGTTGAATCTTGATTGCATTGAATCTAGAAAATTGATTAGGATTTGAATTACATATGTAAATACTATGGATTTCATGTTAACAGTGTTCTATATCTTTGAATTTTTTCTCTCCAAAAAATCTTTCAAAAACCAAAAACAGAACTTTTCTCACTATGGCGAACTTGTGTTTTGCTACAACAAATTTTTCTTTTAAAAATTAAAAACATTGATTCATTTGCCATAGCGTATTCACAACTTCCTGCAACAAATGTTTCTCTTTCTTTCATTAGATAACATTCTTTACTTATTTCCTAGATATTACATTAAGTCTTTGTGGATATCATACTTAATCCTTATCATTTTTTTACTACTAGACTAGATACACTTTCCTAGATCATGAGTCAACAAATACCCATAATTAAAAGAAAAGAGGATGCATTGACAAATAATTAGAAGAGAGAGGAATATTAATAACAAGAATAGTTTTGCAAAAAATATAAATTTAAGAAAAATTTATTGTTATTAATTAAATTAACAATTATTCTTAATATTGATAACTTAGGTAGTTTTTATTGTCTTATATATGGGAACAGAGGGAGTAGTTTTTATTCAATGATAGCATTTTTAGAATTTTTGTTTTCATCTTTATTTCTAAATTAGATTTTAATATATTTTTAAAATAAATTATTAATAATTAAAAAGAACACTATACACAATATAAATTATTTATTATAAATCTACTATATAATTTATGTGCTACAGGTGTTGGTGGTATTTTTTGGTATATGATTGTGGTCAGAAGTTTTTTGGTTTCTCGGGTAGTTGTGGTTTTGCCACTAATCTTTTTGCGGAGCTCTTCGTTATTCAGAAAGGGCTCTCCACTTTTCAGATAAACCATCTTCGATGAGTTGCCCATTTATGCTTTGTAGGGCGTCCACAAAGCTGATGTTTAATTTGTCTCCGGCAATGAATTCATAGACTCCATTGTTCAGCTCAACAAAACTGACACCTGGAACCTTTTCCGCACACGTATCCCGCATAACCTTCCTTACCATAGCAGCTTCCTTCCACCAACCAAGGGCAGCATACGTATTGGATAAGAGCGAATAATTCCCACAATTGTGGGGCTCCAACACCCTTAGATGACGCAAAGCTTCCGCTGCTAGCGCAGCATCACCATATCTATTTGAAGCAGAAAGAAGGGATCCCCATACAGCTGCATTTGCTTCGGACGGCATCACCCTAACTAGTTCCATTGCTTCTTGAAGATAGCCAGCACGTCCAAGCAAATCTATCATGCAGCCGTAATGCTCAGTCTTGGGTTCAATTCCATATTTGGATCTCATAGACGTGAAAATATTGCGGCCCAGTTCAACCAATCCGACATGGCTACAGGCGGAAAGGACGGCGATAAAGGTCACTTCATTTGGCTTGACTCGAGCCTTCTCCATGCAAGAAAATACATCAAGTGCCTCCTTTCCAAGACCATGGAAAGCAAGTCCGGAAATCACGGTTGTCCAGGTTATAATCGTTTTATGCTTCATATTCTGAAACAGTTGGCGTGCCTTACTTATGTCGCCTGATTTGGCATACATATCTATGAGAGAGTTGCAAAGAGGGACAGTCTTAAGCAATTTATTATTATGCTTTTCAATGTAGCTGTGAATCCACTCCCCCAACTGAAGAGCACCCAAATCAGCACAGGCAGACAGCACAGCCAAAATTGCAATCTCATCTGGCTGCACATTGTGGAGCAGCATACTGCGGAAGAGCGTGATAGCCTCATTGGGACTATGAGTCTGCGTGTATCCTGAAATAAGTGTAGTCCAAGAAACAACATCCCTATCCTTTTCAGGCATACATTCAAACAAGTTGCGGGCATTGGACATATCACCCACCTTAGCATAACCTGCAAGCATAGCATTCCAGAGGGAAGCGTGTTTGAAAGTGGCTCCATCAAATAGCTTCTGGGCAGAAGAAAGGTGAGTGCAAGAAGAATACATCTGAACGAGGGATGTGAGCACACTGGGATGGGAGTCCAACCCAGAAACAATAGCTTGGCAATGAATCTGCTTGCCAACATGGACGGCGGATAAACAAACAACTGCTTTCAGAACAAAGGGGAAAGAGTAAGAGTCGGGTGGCATCCCAAGCAGGCGAATGGAGTTGAACAGAGAAATGGCACGCGTGGGATTGGATGAAGATAGAGCCCAAATGACGTTGTTGTAGACAAAGATGCTGGGTCGGTGGTTACTGATGAAAACAGAATAGGCATAGGAGGATAAGCCCAGAGAAGCGGAGGTGTATATAAATCGGGCGAGTAGGATGTCATCTTGGTCGAGACCTCTGGTAAGCATGAAGCCTTGTGTCTGCTGAAGATGGCTCAGATTGGAGCAATGACATAGCAGCTGCTCTGCTTGTTGTGATCGTGGAAGCGTGGAGAAGCAAGACTCATTCCATGTCCGTTGCCACTGCCTTACATCACGCAGCTTTCGATTCAATGCCAAATTCATTGATGACCACAAAATTAAATTACATGCAGGCGTGCTTGCTTGTGCTTGGAACACCTGACTGAACATTACTACTTACACTTATAGTTATGTCTACCAAAGCCAAAAATCACAACAAAAGCTACTCAATCAAGTATGTTAAAATTCTTCAAATTTCATAAAAAGCGACAAGTTATGATTATATATCAAACAAGCAACTCTACAATAGTTATTATTTTAGTCAAATTCATTAAACATGTATTTTTTTTTTTATCTAAAGTTTGTTATCATGATCCAAAAGTGTTTGATTCCAATATAGCCAAACAAACAAGACTAAGACTACATTGAGATTATTGTTTAGATTGTGAATGGGGATAGTATATTTATTTTATAAATTTATTATGTTATATATATTTGAATGATTTTTAGAAAATATAATAATTAATGATATAATTTTTAATATAAAATTAAAATTAACATGTACTCGTATGCTAACCATTTCCGTATTATATAAATATTAAAATTGTATAATAAAAATTATAAATATTCTATTCAATAAACAAAAAGGGATTTATATTTAATTTAATGTACAATATTTACTTTTGAAGTTTTTATTTATTCTATAATACAAAAATAACTAAAATTGCTGTATGTCCTATCATATAGATATTATGCTCAATAACAAATAATATATAATTTAAGGTTATCTTACCATCTCACATTTAGTTTTCAAATAATGCAAGACTGGTGATCTAATTTTTATTTTTTTATAAAAAATATAAAATAAACATTTTATTTATTTAATTAGTAAGAATACAATTTTTATACTGTATAGTTAAGATTATTATACACCTACAGGTGTGATTGCTTGAAACATCTGATTGATCATTATTAATAGTTAGTATACAAATGAATACGTGTATTTTAGGATAAATTGTGTTGAATGAAATGAAGGAGAAGAGAATTGAGAAAAATATTTAAATTAAAGTAATATAATAGAGGTGTGGGACCCAAACAAAATTTTGAAAATTTTATCTCATTTCTTCACCACTTGAACACAACCAAATCAAGGCTTAGTGTGGGGACAATTGTCCCTACGTCCCTTCCCTCTCTCCCCTATCCAAATTTCCATGGTCCTCCCACATGAACTATGGCATTTTCATGTCCAACAAAGAGGTAGCTAAATCACAGCCCAACCACACCATTTGAAGCGGAAATCCAGACACGAAATTGGCTCCTTGTGTGTCAAAGTGTGAACCCAAATGAACATATATGATTCTTTATCTATATCCAAACGTATCACTATCAATTTCTCCAGTTTAAACATCAATGCCGTTATGCCGCTAAGACTGACTTGTAAGACGGTTATAACAAAAATATCAAGCAAATATCATGGATCTCGAAAGTATGTAAGAAGTTACACCGTAAATTGTACGTAAAGTAAAAGTACTGAAAATCACTGCCTTCCTCTGAAAATTTCTCTTCTGGATGGGAGCCGATGATGGTGTTGTACAATTAATTTGCAGCATCAACTTATTCTTTAACCTTTTCAAATGCTTAACACTGAAATATGATTTGCATTAAGAGGCCTCAAATGAATCCTCGCTAGCATCCTCTGAATCTGAACTATCAACCATCTTCTCAAGTGCATCTAGGCTGCCAGCTTCAGAGATTGTGTGGATTCTGAGTTTGTCAGCATCTTCACTGAGAAAGAAAACCAAAAAAAAAAAAAAAATTCTTTCTTAGCATGTATAATGGTGTTTTTAATCCTTTTTTTTATTCTGACAACAAAGACAGTTCATAAAAAAGAATGCTGCTATACATTTGTAGCCATCTTGACATCTCTAATGCGAGCTATATTTACATAATAAGAATGCTGATATAGATATCAAGTTTGTCAAGAAAGCAAGCATATAGAACATACTCTGTAACACCGAAGATTTCCTTGACAACTAAGGAGCTATCTCTTGAACAAAACTCTGGCAGCTGGAAACATAGTAGGAAAAAAATTAAATCAAATCATACATTAAACACATAACAGTCACAATTACAATTATGGTCATTAAATGCCTTTTAAATTAAAGGTGCCCCTATGCTCTAGACTATCCACCTAGTGAGGTTTGGGAAGGATAGACGCAGCCTGCCTGACTCCCACCAGCGGAGAGGCTGTTTCTAAGCTTCAAAGTCCCAAGGCAACAATTTACCATTGTGCCGAGACTCACTCTAATGAGACTTTTTACATTAAAAAAATTGAAAGAAAAAAATGTATTCAAAGACACAAGACAACAACCATTGTGTCAAGACTCACTCTCTCATGAGCCTTTTCACATTAAGAAATTAAAAAAAAAAAAGTATCAGAATATTTTAGAGCAGTAACCAATTACATACTCCAATGTTAATATATACCAAATAATTAAATACCAGATTTCTTCCTGAAACCATAAATAAAACCCATAATTAAACTAGGTAGAACCTTTTGAGTATTTCCCTAATACACATTTTATCAGGAGAAAAAAAAGACACAAAATTTCTTGTGTAATAATGCAACACTTAATTTCAGTATTATGGGTCCCTAAGATTTGTTTATGAAATCCTAGAACCAAAATAAAGGCATTACCATATCCAATGCCAAAGACAGTTAAAAGTGCTTATTTTATTTACATACAGAGACAGATATAGGCAAACAGAATTTGTATCAAAATTGACTGTTTGAGGTTACTTACCTCGGACAGATAGAAGACCTTTCCAAAAAGGGCCTGAACAGCTATTTTTCTCTTAAAACCCTTTTCGGTATAACCTGATTTATCCATCACAATAGGGCCTAAAAATCATTTAAATGTAATCAGAGTCAGAGAATAGAAATAAAAAGTTGAACCATTCCCATGAATCCTCACAAGTTGGCATTTGTACTTTTCCTGAAGCATTATTATGGGCGACTAGGACAGATTCAGGGGTGACTTGCAATTCCATGTTGTCTATCAATGAAGGAAGAGGTTGAACCACTGAGGAAGGGGCAACAGCTGTCTAAAACAATGATACATAAAACTGGGTGAATAGAGCACACTGTTGGCAGCTATAATTTGTAAGTTAATGCACCCTTTTTTTTAATTTGATAAGGGTCATAGTACTGTGTACCCAACTTCTCAAAACTTTTTCTCGCCAAGGTTTACATCCAGTAAGGGTGTAATTTGAGGAACACTCAATCCCCTTCCTCAAACTGTACTTCGACACTTCTCTTCTCCTTTTGTTAAGCTGGACCTTCATATGATCAGACGAGGGTCCCTTCCTATTTATTGCACAATGTACATTTTCTTACTCCATAACCTTATTTCCTATTAAAAGCTATTCCACTAACACAATATATGAATCTCTTCAATGACAAATTGATAGTTATATTCATTGCCAAATAAGCCAAAGAAAAATTCAAATAACATCAAATAAATTTTCCTCATTTATTTTATGACCAAGTCACCTATATATTAGACTGCTTTTGAGTAACATCAATCATAGCAGGAAGACTAGAAGGAAATTAAGACATTTATGAATAGTCATTGTTTTACAATTCTCGCATTTGAAAACCATTTGAACTAAGCCACTGTGCTTGGGTTAGTGGTGAGTGGTTTGGTTAGTTTCTAGGGGCTGGAGGTCACAGGTTCAAACTAACATGCCACCACTGTATATATATTTGAAAAAAAAAAAACTATTTGAATTTTGACATCATGGACCCAAATACTAACCCTTGTGAATATACAGAACAAGCCAGAGAAAAATATTTGTTTCACAGTTCATCAGAATTTGGATTACTTTTCCTAGACCTTGGCTATGAGATACAACCATACACTAGGAGCAATCAACTAAGCATCTAGTCCAATGTTCAAAATACACTACCTTTGTCTTGCACAATTCGTCGTGAAATTTCATTCAGAATCTCAGCAACTTGTGAATCATTTAACATTGAAGCTTTCCTTAGCTGAATTAAATCAGCTACCATGTCAGGATTGAATGGTTTCTCATTCAAAGCATACCGGATATACTTGCGCAATATTTCTTCCAAATCAAAACCTGTCTGAATATGAATATACATTTGTTACTTAAAATCATATGACACATATGCACAAGCACACAAAAGTATCAAAGCCAGAAAACTGAAACTGTTTTCTCCATGAGATTTTCCTCAGCAAGCAAATGGAAGGCCAAGAAATATTTCTTGACCAAGACAGATGGTAAGATCCTTTACATGGAAAAACTCCAAACCTAACTGTTTGTTTATCTGCTCAATTGCACAAAAGAAACAGTTTCACCTTGAAATTTATCATGCTAAGGAAGTGAAACATCAAGGCATCAACAATTTATTTTTTCTAAGGTCATACAAGCAACAAATGCAACTCATTAGTCTATGAAGTATAACGAATATTAGCAGGATAAATTATCAGTTGTCATTTTTTTACATTACAAGAACAGCAATTACAGTCAACCAGATAGATCATTGTTGAAATTAATTTTGTAAGCTAAAATAAAATAGCAATTGTAATGAAGCATGGATTCAGGGATTATAAGGTTGACTTGATTGTGAAGGGAGAAGGGAGGGGGGCAGAGGTAGTGAGTTTGAATCCCCCCACTAACAAATAAAATATAATAGCAACTGTAATGAAGCATGGATTCAGGGATCATAAGATTGACTTGGTTGTGAAGGGAGAAGGGAGGTGGGGAGAGGTCGTGGGTTTGAATCCCCCCACTAACAAAAACTAACAATTAACAACCAACATTGGCCGATAAAAAAGAAGAAGCATGGATTCCAGGCAGATGATAAGGCATGGCACTGGCATAGAAACAAACCAAAACCTAGAACAAATAGGAGTGAAAACAGTCATTACAGAGATATCTCAACCATACACATTTAATATGCGAGAGAAAACACAATATTTCAATTGTAATTTGTAAGCAACAGTGTATGTCAAGTTAACAACATTTGATGAACATGTGCAGACAAAAGCAAATAGAAGGATAAAAATTGATTATTTAAAAATTCAAACAAGTCAACCTTAATAAAGAATTATTCTCAGTAGTTATTGTCCTCATTGTGAAATTATGAAATTCAAGAACTAATAGTGACCATACAACATAGTAATGTGTGCAGGATTAGGATTCTGCACCTCACCTTATTCTCAATTTGCTTGAGAGCATCAAGCTTAACTTCATCTCTTCCTTTTTGAAATAAATCATCCAGCGACTTGCATAGCGTCGCATTTTTACTGACCTGGAAATTTAGAGCAAGTCAACAAAGTTTTGATAACATAAATTGTTGGAATAATGAATGAGAGACAGACCTGTCTGCGGCGTTTTGCTTTGGGAGAAGAGAATTTCCTGACGGTCTTGACAAAGGCAATGACGAAAGTAAGGCCAGCATATGTGAGAGGAATAGCGAGAATCCATGGCAAGGAGGTGGGACCCACTCTGGGCCCGGGAATGGCTTGGGTAACGGAGCCCGTGAACTCGACCAGGTCCAAAGCCTTTTCCTGAATCCACGGCAGCTCCTCCTCAACTTCCACTTCCACTTCTACTTTCTTCTCTTTCGAAGAAGCTGAAGCTGGGTTGTTGTTATTGGAATTCGAAGTGTTGTTTGAGTTTGACGCCGCCACCGCTGCCAAGCAAGTTGAGGTGGAAGAAAACAACAGTGGTTGTTGTCTTGGAGTGGGAACAGCGGGGAATGACAAATTTGTGCACTTCGTTGAGTGAAAAGGGATAGCAGAATGCTTTCTGGGAGGGAGACACTGAGAAGCAAGAGAACACGAAGAAGTAAAAGCCATAATAGACTCTGCTGCCTCTGCCTCTTCCCCAAGGCTCAAAGCTCAATCCTCTTTCTGGCTTCGGCTATTAGGTTGCTTTCGCTGCTTAGTCCAGTTAGCCAGATCTTTTTTATTTTTAATTAAGATCAAATGCAATTTTCTTCTTTTTATTTTTCAAAATCCATCATTTTCATCTCCTATTTTAAAATAATAAAGACATTTTATTTTTTTATTTTCAAAATCCATATTTTTAGTCCTCTTTTAAAATAGAAACATTTAATCATTTATTTTATAAAATATACTATTTTGATTATTCATTAAAAAGGATTGAATGCTAAAATATTTATATCATGTCAATAAATTTAGGTTACATCAGATTTTTTTTTTTTTTACCAATCAATCCTTTTTAAATTTGATGGAAGGATCAATATTATAAATTTTATAAAATTAAAGACTAAATGTCTCTATTTAAAAATAGGGAATTAGAATTATAGATTTTAAAAATTATGAATACTAAATATTTCTATTTTAAAATAGGATGACTAAAATTACATATTTAAAAAAATAAAAAA
>PYAF01000505.1:333632-355460 GCA_007407185.1 Glycine tomentella | reverse complement strand
CCATTTTATCACCTTAATTTTATTGCTCTATTCAGGATTTTATACTTTTAAATTATAATTTTATTCATTCTATTTTTAAAAATATTTAATCATCAACTATATCAATTTTTTGAATGTATTAATATAAAAAAAAAGGTTTTTTTAAGGAAACAAAAAAGGCTTTGTTAAGTAAACAAACATCATGTTATAAGACTACATTCATTTATTTTTTGAAATTTAAATGGACTTTTTTATTTAATTTTTGAATTCATAAAATGTATAGTTAAAGTAATTAGTTATTATAAGTATATATTTTGATATAAATTAATTAAGGTAATTACAATGAGTATATATAAATATGTTTTAATTAATTAAAGTAATTACAATAAGGACAATATATAACATACAAAAAATTATTCACATAGAGACTAAAACCTAGGTTTCGGGATTATAGTTTTCTCCTTTTGAAGGATCTCAATCTCATAGCTTGTTCACTTAGTTTAGTGTAGTTTTTCTAGGGTTGTATTTCCCCTTCATAGCATAAAAGAATTGTGGACAATTATAAAGATTAAATGATAATTAAATCATTATTTTATATAAATTTAATTAACAAAAGACTAAGTATATAAATAAATAATATCTTAACTTAATTCACATCAAACCAAATTAAAATGATTCATATATGTATAAAAAATGATTCATATAAAAAAAAATCACAATTATGTAAGTTTGATGATTGACTAAAATAGAGACTTATAGAGGATCTTCAATCTTAGGTGAGAGTTTTAGACTTTTAGTACTGAAGAGAAAATAAGCTCCCTTAATGACTCCAAAATAATATTTTCTAACTCGCAATAGGGCATAACAATAGCCTCCACCAATGGAATGAGAGAATTAGAGTGCATAACTCCAAACTCTTAAACTAATGTTTCTTTAAATAATCACAATTTTTTCCTTCTTGAAATATTCAAATCCCATTTATAGAGTTTCTAGTAGATAAATCAAGATCTTTAAATACCAACTATTCTATGTCATCCAAATATGCTACAACAATAAACCTTCACTCGGTCCTTCCCAAAGAAGAAGATGGAATAGTCGGGTCTCAACAAAAAACTATCGTTAGATTAGATAGAAAATATAGAATAAAATCACATCATCATCATACATATGTATAATATATACATTGTCATCCTATCATAAATAACTTATTATGATAAATTTGTTAACTTTTATCTTAAAATTCATACAAATAATGATGTATGGTTAGTTAAAAGTGTATACATCATTCTCATATCTTTTAATGTTTTAATTCTCTATTTTTTCCAAAACAATTGATGTTTTAAAATTTCAAAGTCTAATTGATGTTTTTTCTTTTCAAATATACCCGTATTTAATACCACTACTAGTGATGTAGGTATCAAATATCAAAGTACTAGTATTAAATAAAGACATTTTTGTCAAAATATATCATTTTTAATTTTTTTAGATCCATTAAATATTTCTTAATCCATATGCAATAACCCTAAAACATCAAAAGATATAGGAAAGGTGTAGTATATTTTTACATAATTGTGCATAATCATTAAACTCTTTAACATTGTTTTATAAGGAAGTGTTGGAAAACAATTCAAATATCTAAGATATTATTTAGATTTATTATCTTATTTTAGGATATTATTTAGATTGATATTATATTTATTTTAAGGATTTGTTTCTTCATTTAATATTGGATGCTAGGTCTACAAATAGATACTTTTGAAATGAAATCAGTCATCCCACCTAACCACTCTAGATGAGAGAGTGGTAATGTGAAAAGAGGGTTTTCAAGTTTTTTCCAGAAAACTTGTTATGATCATCAATAATATATCAATGAAGTTCATTTACAATATATCTCTACACAAAAAAATATCAACTCCAATGGCGTTTTTTACAAAACATTTACAGGAAACATATCAAAGTTTGCAGAGTAGAAGCATGGTTTTGACGAGCATCATGATGACAGACGTTGAAGAAGAGTTAAAAAAATTTAATTCAGGGAAGAATTGTTGAAAAGCAATTCAAATTTTTATTTTCAAATATGTAGAATATAGTTTAGATTTATATGATATTAACTTATTTTAGAATATTGTTTAGAATGATATTATCTGCATTTTAAGGATTTGTTTCCTCATATAGAATGATAGGTAAATAGATGCTCTTAAGATGAAAATAATCACTCCATCTAACCACTCTAGATGACATAAGAGTCATGTGAAGAGAAAGTTTTCAAGTTGAAAACTTATAATGATCATGAATACAATATCAATAAAACTCCTTTACAATATATCTCTTAAAAAAAAATCCATCAGGAACTAGTGAGATACTAGTATATTGATAGCTTGGAGCCGAAACCAAAATTGGCAATTCCTTAATAAAACGTTCGATACAAATTATACAATGTTGTCAAGTATATTCCTGACGACCCAGAAGATCACATAAAAGTGCAGAATTGTATTAATGGCTTATACTGGGAACTTAATCGTTTTACTTCCCGTGCTCACTCCTGAATCCTTATTGTAAGACCATCATTGCTTGGGAAAGCTTAAAAATCTTCACCTAGGTTTCAATTATGAGCCACAAAACTGACTCAGTAATATCACTCTCAGTGATTCAATCTTAAAATCCACAGCCTTGGTGCAACGATGGGACATTAGTTGCCAAAGCTGAATCCAAATTGACACTATTCAAAATTCAAATTACAACATTTCATTGCCATCTTTGCAAAATTAACCAGGTGTTCTGATGAAGTCGTCAGCCTACCCTCCACCACACGCAAAATAAAAACCTCACCATCAAACTGGGAAAACTTCTGGTCTAATCCCTCGTTGACAAACTTCATCATGTACTCCCCAATCTAGAAATTGGATTACCAAGATTTTCTATGACTGGGACTACTTGCAGTAGTACGTTTAACAAGAGTTTCCTTATTCTTTTTTATGTTGTGTCCAACAGAATATAATAAGAATGCTACTCAATATATTACAACTGGAAATCGAATGAAAATGTAATTAATGAAGACAAATGAAGCAACACAATTTTTATTTTCTCACCGAAATTGAAATGAAATGCAAAGTAGAGCTCAAGTGCTTTAAAAGTTAACACACAAATATAACAAGAATTATGAAATGCTATTTCGATGCTTCATAGCTACTTCAAGCGTCCACAAGACGATCCATTACCAAAAACATAACTCTAGGAGCTTCAACTGTCACAGCTACCTTTACGGTTGGCTTATTGGACCATTCATTGATTTCAGCAACCTGGTTTATTAGAAACAGAGATAAGGTAAACACGTGAGGATCATACAACGAATGGACTACAAAAGTTGACAATGAGTTTGTAATGCAAGGTGAAGACAATAAATTATCACAAAAGAGGTTTGTCAGTAACTCCATTTCATAAATCTTCATAAATCGTCCATTACATTGGCCTTTTCATTGTTGAAGGTCATTAATAAAAAAGACCCTTTACTTGGTCCTCCAAAGATTACCATGCCACCACATTATTTCTTTAAAAAATTTGTCACTAAATTATTCCCTAAAAAATCTAAAACACCACAAAGTTCATCCTTATGAAGACTAAATTGGTGACACAAAGTACTAATTTGATATATTATGTATCTTTGAAGGGTTGATTTGGTGACAGAATGGTGACAGCTTAATCTTTGGAGAATCAAGTAAAGGGTCCACTAAAAAAATTGGCAGAGTAAAAAGGGAAAGGTAAGGAAGACATGTTCTACACCTTATGTTTTACACCTTTTTTGGGGCAAAAAGGAAGAGAGAAGAGAAAAGGTGAATTTCTTTCTTCCCTTTTACTAAAAAAGAGATGTGTAGACAAGAAGTGTACAAAATGAGGTGTTAGAATATGATGGTTGTATATATTAATCGAAAGGTGAATTTATAGTAAGAGTGATGCATTATTAGTATAAACATTAACACTTGCTCATGCATCTTGATATGACAAGTTTAAGGGTCACTACAAATAGGGACGGATGCTTGTTACTAACTATGGGGGCAATAGCCCCACTAAGTAAATTTTTACTTAAATATTTAAATAATTATTGTTTTTGTGCACATAAAAAGTTAGGTACTGTCCCCATAAGATAATTTTTTTTAGATTAAAGAATGTAAAAAAAAAAAACAAAAACAAATTGGTACTAATTTTAACCATTTTATCCTTTTAAATTTTTAGAAGCTTAGGTATTTTGATTTTTTATCATGAGATTGTGTAATTTGTAAAAGCTTGTAATATTTTTTGACAGTAAAAATATTATGGACATTTTCTTTGCCCCCACTAAAGAATTTTTTTGGATCCGTCATTGACTCTAAATAACTACTTAATCTGATAAACTTTTTTAATAAATAAAAAAATTCCAGCAATCCTCAACAAAGTCCATGGCCTACATGAAACAAATCAAAGGTAAATTAGATTATATGGGAAAAATGAATCTTGACTGATGATACTTTGGGCGAGATTTTCACCATTTGGAACCAAAAAACTGTACTGGTCTCTAGTCTTAGACACTCACATGCCCCAAGTTCTGTTGACCTTAGTTCATTGAAGCAGCTTAAAATTTTTGGATATCAAAATCATAATATTAAGTGCATAATGTAACAAATTAGAAACAAGAATGGAAATGCTAATACTTTAAGGTTCAAAACCCTTGTGAATTAAATGTTTTGAATTATGTTAAGAAGTTTAACAATCTATATTGAAGATGTTATTATTTTGCTGTCACACAGAATGTTTTGACTTGGTCTTGTGAGTTTATGTTAAGCTTTGAAGTGCAGATCCCTGGATTGAAATGACAAGGATCAAGAGTAAACTGATAAGTACCAGATAAGAAGTATTAGAACAAAGGCTTACAACATGAGAAGACTTCTACTGAAAACTAAGAATAGAAGCTCA
The DNA here is from genome assembly GCA_007407185.1 of Glycine tomentella. NCBI lineage: Eukaryota > Viridiplantae > Streptophyta > Magnoliopsida > Fabales > Fabaceae > Glycine > Glycine tomentella. The sequence goes on along the minus strand of PYAF01000505.1, from coordinate 350,534 downwards.
AAAGGTAATGCTAAAAGCTCAACAGAATCCTGGTGATAGACGAGAAGAGAACACAGCTGGAGTAGAAGTGCAAGGCTTCCACATAATAAATTCATTTTGGCACTATTTTGTTGTTTTTGAGAAAAAATTCAGGACAAAATGCAATCTAATACTATGTTAACACACTATTTTGAATATTTTAAAAGCATTAGAATTATCAACAAAGTCAGCATTAGCAAGCAGACAAATACTGATAACTTAAATTAGACTTAATTCTCTAGGGACTCACTCCATTTGCTAGGGGTTTCTACATTTTTTGTTTGTTGTAGAGTATTGTGATTCCCCTTGTAATGCCACTCATTTGGACTCTGACAATACCCTCTATGCAAGTTACAAGTGAAGGATCAACAGCTGCAAGAACCACAGTTGGGTCATGAAGGTAAACCCCTGCATAAAAAGTAAATATAATTAGTGATTTAGATTATTAGGTCTCTACCAATTCTTAAATGCACTATGAACACAAACCTTTGACAGTGTATGCCTCCTGATGGTAAGAGAAATATACATCCAAGATTTTGTTCAAGTATTGTGCAAATTTTCCATTTGAGCTTGCCAATTTTTCTCGATCAGATTCTAGTCATTTTGTATTAGATGAATAAACCAGGTGAGTCTGGTGCCAGAGAAAGTTATATGACATACACCATAATTAAAATAGAATCATGCTCATGCTGTTTAACTGATGATAACTTCTCATCAACACTAAAAGAGTGTACATATGAGACACAACAGCAAATTTCAGAGTGGGTTTCAGAAAACCATGGTTTCCAAATATTATGGATGGATATCATTCAAGAACCCTTCATCAAACAGTTTAAACTTTGGGAGAGTTGCTCATTGATGATTATCAGGGGAAAAAAAAGAGATTATTGAAGTTAGTCGCAGTTTTTGAACTGTCTTTCTCAATCCAAAATACAGAGATATTTCTCTGCCTTTGGCATGTGTCTGCATTAAAAAAAAAAAAAAAAAAAGCATCATCCAAGAGTTCCTATTGTGTATAACATGAAAAAAGAATGGATGGTGCCTAACCTCTATAAATAATTATAAAATCAAGATTCCTATAAGACGTGCAAATTAATTGATTATTACACCTTACAAAAGAAACTTGTTAATAGATAGATTCTGGATAATCACATGTTTCTGTAGAAAAAATTCTCATCTCCACTCTGCCATTTTGTTTTACAAATTTTTTTGGGATGTGGTAGACAGGAAATGAACTATTTAGTAATCTATTGCACTATTTATCCAGACATTTTTATGGGTACGGTTGAGCTGAAAACTTTATATTAGAAATTTATTAAATAAAAAACTAGAAATATACCCATAAAATGTTGCTAAACTAACATGCATAAATTCTGAAATAAGAATAAAATAAAATTACAATAACCGTTGAAGAAATAGTAAACCATACAATATTTATCAAAGGAGAGTTACCCATTTAATTAAGACAAAATGACTCAGGTATAGCAAAGGAGCACAAAGGAATTTGTCAAAGGGGGTACCAGTCAGTACAACTTGGTGGGTAACATTTATCCCCACTGCAAGTACATCTGCCCCACTTGTAAATACAATGTCTGCAGCCTCTGGATCACCAAATATCTGGAACAAATCCAACCAAAGAGTTAGACAGATTGAGTTGTGAATGATATAATATTTATATGGAAGATTAAGAATTTGAATACGGAATGGAAATACTCACGTTGGCTTCAGCAGCTGGATTCACATTGCCATTTACTGCAAAAGCACCACCAAGAATCACAATCTGCCTGATGTTCTTAGCAAATTCCGGATCCAGCTGTATAGGCTGCAAACATATATTATTGTCATCATGAAAAACAGTATGAAGAGTGACATGAAAATGCCATATTGCGAAATTGTACATATATCATACCAAAGCAATATTTGTAAGCGGGCCCAATGCCATCACAGTGACTTTGCCAGGGTTAACTTTTGCTTGATGAACCAAAAAAGCAGCAGCTGATTCTTCAATGGGCTTCCCCTTTGGTGGAGGAAAATTTTGGTTGCCAAGTCCATCTGCACCATGGACAAAATCTGCAACACGGAGTGTTGTTCCGTTCTGCATAAAGAAACAAGGATTACAATAAGTAATGGAGTCAAGTGCAACGAAATACTTCAGAAGCAGAACTTTTAATTTCATACTGCAAATACTGTGCAACTTTTTCAGTGAGTTGAACAACTACAATGCATCCGAAAGAAATAAAAAGGCTTCAAGTGACAACAAAAATAGATTAATTATCTTGATTAAATATGAAAGTGAAAAAATTTGTGATATTCAGGTTGAAATGAGAAAAATAATAGCATGGTGACTGTAAAAATTATTACGCATTTGTGCCTCACTGAAAAATTCAAGTGAGCTGACAATGTAATACAAATATTGTAAAGTATCCAGACTATATGATTATAGTATAGGCATTCAATTAAAGATTAAGTATACTAGTAATTAGTTCTAAATGCTAATATAACATTCATAGCAATTTCCAAAACAAAATAAAGAAAAAATAAAGGGAACAAAGGAAGGTACGACAGACTTACAGTTGAAGTTACATGAGATCCTTCTGCCACCGGTATTCCGTTCTCCCAGCAACCTCCAACTGCATATGCATGCAAGTAAAGTAGGAGGCTTTTATCATTAATAAGTCAATAAATCCTTTTGGGAAACAGTCTCGATATTTTTACCAAATGCAATGCATATCTGGTTGCCAGAGTGGTGTTCACATTTCCAAAGATGGTTGTGAGTCCAATAACTTCAACCTCGGGTGATTGTAGACCAAGGAATAATGGAATATTGCCATAGCATCATCTACAGAACCACTTGCAATTCTCAGTGAAACAAAAAATTGATAAATCAAGCAGTCAAAGTGTCCAATTGATAATAATAATAAAAAAATCAGTGAAAGATTGTTTTGAGAACAAAAGCAAAGAAACAGAAACTTATGACTTCTGACTGATTTGGATTACCACAAGAAAAACAAACAAAAATTGAGAGCCAGATAGATATGTATCTTACCAATGCCAGGGTCGGTATCAATTATGATCTTCTTTGGTTCTGTTTCGGCTGCCATGTTTACAAGAGAGGAGAGATGACTTATGACTTCACTTCTTTCCGAACCAAATCAGAATTGGAATTGATTTTGCTATTGGAGTGGAGAATACGATGACATCTAAATTGGCCTTTTTTTCTTACCAGTTGTCTTTTGATTCTAATTAATTAATTATTTAAAACGCACTCCACATGCGGTAAATAAGCATCATGTTCATGTGTTTGTTTGTTAATATTAATATCTTATACTGCAATGAGCAATCAGCACGATATTTAAAATCAAGGCGAAGTAACCTTCGGTAGTATGTTTGGGGTTTTGTAAGTGAAACTCAAGAAGGAATCCGACACTTTGCCCTTCATACTTTTCAAAATGCAGAGTGGTCTGGCCATTCACCAAACATTCATCTCACCTATCCAAGGAAAAAGAATCTTCATTTGTCTGACAAATAAACAAAAGAATTATTTAATTTAAGTTAAATAAATTATTAATATAAGAAAGGATAATGTTCTGTTTTGTTTATTTAGAGATAAATAGAGTAAATGAAAATACAAGACATATAATTTTAAAAAAATAAATTGAATGGAAATAAAGTGATATGTAGAGAAATTTTCAAGAAATTTTAGATACCGCAAAAGTTAATTTCATGATGCATTTAATACTTCTCAAAAACGTATTTTCGATATTAAATGCATTCCAAAAAATTATTTTCCAAAATGCATATTATTCTAGAAACAAGTTGTTTGGGGCATTTGCACTCCCTAGAAAAAAAAAGAAAAAGAACTTGGGAGGGGGAGTGACATTGACAAAAGCAAAGACTGGGAGTGGAATGCCGACAAAGAAAATGGAAGGGTTATGCTACAGTAGAGATGTTCACTTGGAAGGAGAGGAGAGGGAAAGGGAGAAGTGTGAAGGAGAACGTATCTTAGGAATATGAAAAAGCTATAAAAAAAAAATAGGAAAGATGTGACAAAAAAAAGGGTGCAAATAGAATTACCTTGCAAAAGGTAGGTCTATCAACAACCTACACTTTTCATTTTTAATGTGTTGATTAAATTACTCTTAACCAGTCTTAGCACTCTCTTCTCTCAAATATCTTAACATTATATTCTCATTTCCTCTTTAAACGTCCCCTATCTTGTTTGCATCATCCCTCCTTATCTTCTTCATGTGTTTGAAGGTGGAAGTAGAAGTCATCTCCACAAACAAAGATGCTAAAGGTGTTTCGTTCATCTCTACACAATTTTGATGAAGGTGGTCGATGAAGACAAAAATCAAAATGTTGTTCTGAAATGGATATTCCATAATATATATGCAATCCAAGAATATATTTCAAAACATCTATTTCGAATGACAAAATCCAAAACATTGTTGCAGAATGGGTATTCTGAAACACGTTTCGAGATTTACAAGTGTTTTATGAAATATTCATTTAGTAATACACTTATAAATATGAAATGTGTTCCAAAATACCTATTTCAAAAGACAAAAAAAATCAAAATTCTTATATTATGGAATGATTATTCCAAAACATGTTTCGAGATTTACTATTCTAAAATATTCATTCCATAATACACTTATAAATCTAGAATATGTTACAAAATACCTATTTCATAAGCCAAATCAAAACTTCTGAATTATGAAATGTGTTTCATAGCACATTTTATAATAGATCCCCAAATAGGTGCAAAAATTTGTTCTGAAATGAATATTCCATAATATATATGCAATCCAAGAATATATTTCAAAACACTTATTTCGAATGACAAAATCCAAAACATTATTTCAAAATGGGTATTCTGAAACACGTTTCGAGATTTACTATTCTAAAATACTTATTCCATCATACACTTATAAATCTAAAATATGTTACATAATACCTATTCCATAAGTCAAATCAAAAGTTATGACTTATGAAATGTGTTTCATAGCCAAATGTGTTACAAGTGCTTTACGAAATGAGTATTTTGTAATAGACTTGAACATCCCCGAATGTGCTAAAAAACACCCTCACCAAAACCCAACACCCAAAAGGAACTATGCAAAAGCCAAACACCCACCCCAAAGCATACCACAACATACCATAATGGATTTACCTTAGCAGTGACCAAGGTGTTAGGGGTTTAAGATTGAGACATTTGGGAGAAGGGAGTGCTAAAACTCATATTAAGGGTAATTGTGTCCAAACAATGAAAATGGAAAGTGTAGATGCAGGTGGTGAAGTGCAAAAAATATTACCCTTCAACACCCTATCCAGTGATCCGAGGCCCATTGATATGTATCTTGTTTGTAATTTGACGAAAGCTAGCCACCCTACTTGCCTTAAGAATACAGATCATATATGGTGATAAATACAATGGTATTTCCCAATGCAACATACCGAACACAAATAAGATTGTGAAATCTTATGAAAAAATTAAGATCCACATCCATCTATAGAAAAGCTATGCATTTGAATCTCCATGATACAAGACTATCAACGTCCAATCATAATAGTAGCCATTTACTATATAATTTTACAATAAATTCAAGGAAAACATCATCAATTTATAAGAAATATGGAACGCCTGTCCTGGGGCCTCTCATCTGGTTGTTCTCCTCTGTTTCAGTGAAAAATTTAACTTCTCTTTCCTGTTAGAAGAAAAGATGTAAGAATCTATACACAAAATGATGTTAACTTGTAAGCATGAACACAACCAAGAAAATCCAAGCATCATAACAAATGTTGCAACATTTAAATATCAGGCACACTACAAGATAGTAATTTTCAATTCTTCACTATGCCTGACAGGCGGGAGTTCTGTATAATTTCAACCTTAATGGCAAATAAATAGTTGGGAAGCAGGATGTGATGTTGATTCTATTATCCTAGACAAATCCAGAATCATTATCACCTTAATAGCAAGCAACAGCAGTGGGCCCCAACTACCACAAACACCAAAACACAAATAACAATGAGTTCAAAACTACATATTTTTGTTATTTAGGCCCCTAAGATGGTATATTTTGCCACCCCGTAGTATTTTACAAAGTGGCTTTTTTTAATTATAGCTGGACTGCTTGACCCAAAACGTGATAGATACCCCTCGGGAAGGGTTTATATCCCAAAAAACAAGAACAGGAGATCATGCATAAAATGAAAAACAATTTAAACATCATGAAAAATGTTTTTGTCTACCATAATAACTAAAATAGTAGAAAGAATACATATGCAGGGGAAATTAATGTTTACCTCTTGATGAAGCAAAACATGATACAAAGGGACTGACTGGATCCTCTTACTTTAATTTTCTCATAACCTTGTCCTGTGAAAATTGTCTCTCTCTTCATGGGCCTTAAATAGGTAGGGCCATATCAATATTTGTGAATATTTATGGACAGAGAAAGGCACAAAGTAATCACATGACAAGGTCATGTGAAAAATTAACATGAGAGGATCCATTCTCATTATATAAATCTTAATTCGTAGATATGCAAAAACAAAGGCACCACATATATACATCATGCAACAGATGTAGTAACAAAGATAATCCTGGAAACATATTTAAAAGTAAAATAAGCTTCGGGTGACTCACCATATTTTCATTGAAACTAAGAATAGAAGCTACATTTCCACAACGGTAACAGTAATTAGGTGCGGACCATACCTGTAAAATCCAAAAAGAATTACTTTATTGACCTCATAATCTCAAATAAGACTGTGGTTTATTTTTTTCCCGAAAGCTAGATATAACAGCAAATAAACTTTATCCCACAAGGAGCAGTTGCCTAAATGCATTTATCCTATTAGAAACCCAAGAATTCAGGAGAACTATTTAAAGTCTTTAATAGTTTCTAGCTGCTATTTTCTTAGGTCTTCCACTATCCCTATTTTTTTTCATCTAAGTTTCCCATACCCTTCCATGTGAGACAAATCCTTGCTAAAAGTACTGACACTGCCCCTCCCAATGTTTCCTACTCTGTTGTAGAGATCCCTCAAACGCTAATCTAAAGCTTGCTTACCACTTGTGCCACCTCTTGTGGGTTTCCTCTACCCATGTTAACAGGACCATTTCTCACTAAAGCCACTATTGATCTTCTCACTTGATAAAACTACCTCAAGAAAATAGTTAATTAAAAGAATGAAACAACATCAAAATCTTAAATTTTCAAAAGAAATAGATACATACAGTTACAAGGCCTTTATCCTGAAACATATACTTAAGACCTTCTTGAACGAGTTGGTGTGCCCGACAAACAAGATCAAGATTGTTTATGTTATTGAACTGCATGAAAACAAGGCATTTGTAAAATTCACACATAATGTTCAATACTTCAATTCAATAAGCAATTCACAATAGGATTGCATTACCTCAGAAGTGACCCGGGATCCAAAAAGCCAACCAGCTCCACGAGGACTGACTGCCCATGTTTCAATATCTTCGGGATCACTCCACATCAGATCACAAAATGGTCCCTCATGAGGAATTTCACAGTTCCTCTCAATGACCCTTATCTGTCATAAAATGGATCTTAATTAATATATTCAAACAAATATATGAATATTCACCTTTAAAAGCAATATAAATAATATGTCCGTTAAACAAATAACCATGGCTCTCAAACTCACTAGTCTTAACTCAGACTGGGACAATATAATGTTTCTATCCAAGGAAAACAAAGTTGATTTGCATGATAGAAAATGTGGTGAGTAGAATCGGATGGAATTGGGCAGAACCATGTAAACTCGCAAATCCATGGGCCCTTGCTTGCTTGTCCTTCATTGTTTGGTTACCTGGGTGGTACTGTACTCTATGTTGATTGGTTAATTATGAGATATTGTGTTCTTAATGAATGGTTAGTTGGTTGTGTGGTACTGAGGTTGATTTACTGATTGCTAATGTGAATATTTACTATGTACATGGCATTAAAATCTGTTTGGATACTACAATAGGTTATAAGCATTTTAAATATTCTTTTTATATAAAGCTACATTTTATGAGTTTACTAGTCTACAAAGGCTCCACAAATTTGCATACACCCATGAGTTTGACAAGCTTGCAAATAATAGTAAATGAACCCAACAACCTATCAAGTGCTTGTTTATTGTTGTGCTGAAAAGGTAACTTCAAGAATTTAGACAATTATTCATCAAGACTTGCATTTCAGTACTCTTTTTAGTTCTTAAGATGAAACAATTTGAGAAGGTTCAATTGTCCGAAATGAATTTCTAGTCCCGCATATTTATCAACATATTAAACTCATAAAAATAACTCAATTTTTTTGTTGATAATTTATGTAATTCTATTCCGTATAACATCAGTATAATAGAATAAAAAAATCCAGAGGTTAAGCGTACTCTGGCAACTTTACGTAAAGCAGAAAATGAAATATGAATCACCAAAGGATTTCTAAAGTCAATCAGAAACAGATCACATTATTAATTTACAAGTAAAAAGTAGGGAAAATGGAATATAAATGTATCCAACTCCACATAATTACTAATTTGCTCAAGTAGTGTTATTTTATTCTCTCAATAGGATAATTTAAATAAACACTTCCAATTATGCAACTAAGAAGTCAAGAAGTAACAAAAATACAAGCACATCATAATATACACATCAGTGCTACATATATGATGTATCCAAAAACAGAAAAGGTGAGGATGGGCATACTCGCCTAAATGTTAATGTGGAAATTTTCAAAATCGTCATTTGAAATTGAAAATGTATGATGCATCAAGCCAAAATACATTTGCAAGTTGACATAGCACATGTTTGTTTTGCTTATTTGTAAATAAAATAAACTTTTCAAACAAAATTTCCTGTCTTTTTTACTGCAGCGAATTTAAATGGACAGTCTGAAATTTGGACAATATTGAGCTTGACCAGCAACTAAGAAGGAAGCTAGAGAGAGAACCTGATCTATTGATCGAATGTCCGGAGAAAGGCCACCATGAACACAAAGCACCTGAGTCAACCAGAGCAAATAAAAGACTTGGTTATTTTCAAACAGAATTCAAAATAAATAAAAAAACCTCGAGCACTGCCTACGTGCACATAAGAAAAATAGGAGGAGAACTGATGGAGAGAGTAAAAAGAGATTTACAGTTCCATCTATAATTGCAGAAAGTGTAAGATAGTCAAAAACATCTGTACAATATCGCCAAGCATTAGCATTCCCATACTTCCTCTGGCATTCATCATAAAATCCATAGACCTAGAAAAACATATGTTACAATATTAACATAAAGTGGCATGAAAGAATTCAACATTTATAATTTCAAATATAGCACTTCCACAATTCACACCTTATCTATATGATTTATTAATTGAAATTCATAAATTTTGACATTTCTTACTACAACATAAGGCGTTTAAAAGCAAAAATCTGATGGAAGCTCATAAGTCTCTACACCACTTAATCAATTATATACTCAATAGATCCCTAATCTTTTTAACAGAACAAAATATCCTAATTTTATCATAGTTACCTATCATGTCCAACTATGGAACCTAATTACAGAAGGTAGACATATTACAAATGGTGAACCAATGCACTAGGCTCCCAACTAGTGGGGTCAGAGGAGGGTAGATGTATGCAAGCTTTCCAAGATCTAACCTGTGATGATCACAAGGCACAACTTTAACGTTGTGCTAACTGCCAAGGTTCACCCTCAGAAGTTAGAAGGCAGATAAATGTCAAAATATATTAAACAAACATAGCATCATTTGGCATAAGGGGTTGTTTGCTTTTAGAAAATGTTTTCTATTGTTATTTTCTATTTTCATTTTCAAATTCTCAAGATTTAGAAAATTTTTGTTTTGATGTTCTATTTTTTGTTTTCTGAAAATGAAAATATTGAAAATGTCTACTAAACCCATTTTCAATAAATTAAAAAGTTTAAAAGCAATTTTGTGTGAAGAGAATATAACATATTTTTGTTAATAAACAATTGTAATTAGAAAACTTGTATTATTTATACATGTATATTTATAACATTATATTCAATGTAAAATTGTGTCTTGGTGACTTATTGGTCATGGGTTCGAATCCGGAAACAGTCTCTTTGCATATGCAAGGGTAAGGTTGCGTACAATATCTCTCCCCCTTACCTACCCATCGCGTACAGCCTCTAGACAATGAGGTATGTAGTATATATTCAAAGAGGTAAAGATTTGTCTATTTGGTATACCAAATATAAACGAAATCCATTTAAAATGTGATACTTGAACTACATTATTCTAACAACAATAACCAAAACATACATCTTGCTATTCAAAATCCAAGAACATACATGTTACCCAGCAATATAAAAGGCAACTTTTCACAAGTCTAAAAGGGTCAAGTTACCAGTAGTGATGCACTATCAAGAACCAAATCAGGTAACCAATGAACAAAATCCCACCAAGGCTAACTAGCATGGTTCAGACCTTGCATTGCAGCAACCAGATTTCCACTTCACTTACTCAATTCCAAACCTCAATCAAGGGAAAATTAGATTCGGTTTGCATCCTGAACTATTTTGTTCTCAAGGCCATGTTCAAACCTAAACAAGTATCTGTTAACCTTCATTGCAAATTCAGAAAATCCTAGCTGGTAGACTATTCAAGATTACCTATTTCTTGTTATGAAATTTCAAAAGAACTAAATTTAAAATTTCTAAAAGTGACAAGCAATCAAGTCATGCATACAATCACATCAGAAATACTATCAATTTTAGAATAGGCATATGCTAAAATGACATGGAGAAGAAACCTTCAAGAGTCCTCCTATATTGTACACACTGTTTACTAAAAATAAGATCCAACAAATCTAGAGTTACTTATGTCATTGTTCTGGTAAAATCAATGAAGTAATCAAACAATCACATAAAAAATGAATTGTAAGAATCAAATTAGCATGTTAGAATGAGATGAAATAAAAACCTTCAATAAAATCTCCTCTTTGGGATAAGCTGTTTTATACTAGCCTAGAATAATTCATGTCAGGTACAATAGACAAGTTTGTGATAGAATAAAAACATACCTGTGTTAGTTGTCTACTTTCATGGTTTCCACGTAGAAGGGTAATATTAGCTGGGTATCTGAAGTTAAACAAAAATAAATGGAAGCATAAGTAAAAAGAAAAGTATTTATAAAATCAAAATGATTCTAATTCCAATTTTTAACATTGGAGAACCAAACATGATCACTAAATTACTTACAACCATGAGGAAGCAAAAAAACCTTCTTAAACATCAAGATATAACTGTGAAGGGACCATAGTATAACTCAAAGTCACGTGAACAAGTTAAGGCAGATGATGCAAGCATACAAGGAAACAACATACCTAGCTTTTAGAAGTAATAGGATGGTGAATACTTCAAGACTATTGTAACCCCGATCAACAAAGTCTCCCTGCCACACATTCAGGAAGATATAGAAGTCAAGAAAGGAGATGTTGTAAAAATACATATCGACATCGTTCAGTTCCAAAAAAGAAGTAGATACCATAAAAATGTAATTTGTCTCCGGCACATGACCCCCAGTCTGGAAAAGTTTCATTAGATCATGAAACTGACCATGAATATCACCACAAACCGTCACTGGACTGTTGACAGGCTGCACATTTGACTCCTCAATAAGGATCTCTTTAACCTGAAATGTTTAGTTGTCTCTGGTCAGTACCATTTAAAACTAAAATCTGCAACACGGCACAACACAAGTTAATTTGAGGTGCACAAATGGTAGACCTAGCACCAAAGTTAAACAAAGAATAACAACAGTACTGCAGATATAACACAAGAGTAACAGAAAAATGCACACAGCACAAGGCAGAGATCCAGAGAGGTGTCTTCCGATTTGAAAATTGGGTAATTAATTAATGAAAACAAGCAGTAGATTGATGTGGTTCGTTGGAACATTTGACGGACTTGGAGAAGAGAAAAGGGAAGCGCGGGCAGTAATTGAAACTGAAACTGAAACCGAAACCGAAACCCTAAAAGGAAAAGGAGAAGCATAAATACATATTCGCAAAGAAGTTGAAGCTCGTCTTCAAGAAGGTGCTGGCCATCCTTCACCTTGGAGATCCACTGGTCCAAATCCATCTCACTCCCTCGCTTGCCCCTCCGCAATGCCAAACACAACTTAAACACTGCTCCCACCAATAAACAAATTTTTAGGATCTTATTATTTTCTTCCTATTTCCAAAACAAAATGAAAAATCTCTGACTTATTATATTTAAAATAAATCTTTGTTATATATAAAAATAAGATAATGTTGGAATAAAATTATAAAATTAAATGTTTACAGGTCATAATCTAAATCATTTCAAAAGATATATATATATATATATATATATATATTGATCTTCTAATCTAATCAAGAGACAATTAGGTGAAGGTTCTGTTCATATCAAAAATCAAGACAAAAATGTAGTAGAAAAATTCAAATTAAGTAATCATCAACCCAAGGCATTTACTACACTTTTTTTTTTACAGAAAATTATTTACTTCATTTCATTTAAAATAACATATAGAACAAAACTTGGTATATGGTTGCTACCATAAGACAATGATGCTCTAAACTTGTGGGCAACATTGTATCAAATCCATATTATGACTCAAATTGCATGAAATCACGGCTACAATTGTTTTGCAATCGGAATCCATCACCACTGTTTTGGTAGCCTAGTTGTAGGGTCCAAGTTGCATCAAGGCCTTTGGGGTTGCAAATTCCTCTCCACCATTATGATACAAAGCAATTGTGGTCGCTAAAAATTGTTGCTTCATTGTTCAGTTTTAATGCATCTGCATGAGGAGGAATCAAAGTGTCTTTTCCTTGATTTTGAGGTTCAATAGCTGGCTGGAAATCTGCACATCTAGCTATCTTCCATTCCGCAACATATTGAAAAGCCAACGTGAGACATTTAGTTGGCGGAAGTTCAATAGTGATAAAAAAGATTGAACTAAAGATCTAAGAATACTGAACTGTAAAATAGTTCTTTTAGATAATATGTTATGATAAATTAATATTTTGACACTTATTTATTGTAGGTTTTAGAAATCTCTTTAAACACAACTTTATTAGTTGTGTTTAACGATTTTTCTTCTTTATCATGTATTAAAATCTTCAACCCTTGCATCCTTGCATGCTATGAACTCTCGAAAATGCCACATATAACTAACCATGATTAATTACCTATTTTATTTTCTTCCTATTTCCAAAACCATATGGAAAAAATAAGATAATGTTGGAATAAAATTATAAAATTCCACGTCTTTCTTTTTACTACAGGGCAAAAGGCTAGATAAAATATTCCATGAGCAAATTCTATTTTAAAGAAATTTACTTTTGCATCTAGATGAGTTAAAAATATGAAAGAAAGGACCTTGTGTTTTGCAGAGTACTGCACTCAAATTAAAATAGAACTTTTTTTCACAAAAGAAACAATAGTCTAAGTCATTTTGAAATATATCTATATATATATATATATATATATATATATATATATATATGAGCTTCTAATCTAATTAAGAGACAGTTAGATGAAGGTTTTTTTCATATGAAAATCAAGACAAAAATATGGAAGAAAATTTTCAAATTAAATCATCGTGAACCCAAGGCATTTAACTGCACTTATTAAGTAAACGATAGTGATAAAAATATTGAATTACAGAATTAAGAATAATGAACTGTAAAATACTCTTTTAGATGATATATTATGATAAATTAATATTTTGACACTTAATTATCATATGTTTTAGAAATCTTTTTAAAGACAACATTGATAGTTGTGTTTAACGGTTTTCCTTTTTAATTATTTAATTATGTATCTAGATCTTCAATATATCTTATTTTAAACTTTTGAAAATGTCATATATGGGTCAGACTGGATTAATTAATGACCAACAGGTTAAATTATTAACTCATTAATTTGATCTTGTAAATAATCAAACTGTTTTTCATAACTATCCATGAGAGAAGAGAATTTGGTTTTTTTTTATCTTTTCCCTTTTTTCTCTTCTCATTTTTTATATTTACTTTTTCTTTTATTACAAATTCATAAATGATAAAATAATATTTTATTTATTCCTAGTCACAGCTCAAAGGGTGTAGGATGAGAGGCGAAAACTATTTGATTGTTTCTCTATTTTTTCATAAAAAATAGTATCTATATTTTTTACTCTCTTATTTTCAAACTGTTTTGGGGTGTAAGTTTATCAAGTTACAAACATAATCTGATAAGAAGGAAAGGATGGGATGCAAGATTCCCCACCACACGTCTCTGTGTTAACTGGGCATCGTTCTCTTATCTTCTTTCTCCCGAATTAACGATGCCGTCTTCAATCGAAAAGCTCCTAGAAAGTGCTCGTCCCTTCCTTCGCGGCGAGCTGGAGTCCATCGACAAGAACTTACCTTGGCTGGTTGGCGTCCTGCAGAGTGTGGGCGCCGGGGAGTGCTGGCACAAACACGGCAGCTTCCTTCACCACCTTGTCGACATATATCGCATTCTCAAGCTCTGGAAAGCCCCTCACTCTGTCTGCCTCTGTGGCCTCTTCCACTCAGCCTACTCCAATTCTTACGTTAACCTCGCCATCTTCGACCCTTCAACCGGTCGAGAAGTGGTCCGCGAACACGTTGGCGAGGAAGCTGAGAGCCTGATTCACTTGTTCTGCATAGTTCCCAGGCAGCCTCTCATCCACGACGATATTCTCTTCCACTACTCTGATGAGGAGCTTGTCCAACACCTTGCTCAGTCCGAGATATCTCTCAGGAACGCAAAGAAGAATGAGAAGGGCCTCTTCGATGACGATGGGGAATTAGAAGGATGGAGAAAGAAACTGCAGGGTCTTGTTCCTGCCGAGGGGGTACAAGTTAAGCACATTCGCACGGGTGAAGGAGTGCACGTTTCTAGGAGGATAGTGGCTGTTTTCATCATGATGACCATGGCAGATTTCTGCGACCAGTTATTTGGTTTTCAAGATTTGCTATTTGATAATGTTAATGGCCGCCTTGAGTTTTCCGGGAACAATTTTGGGGCTCTTTGGCCGGGAGATGGTAAGCCGGGTCTGTGGTTGAATTCAATTTCCAGGATGGGAGCAGTGTACACTTTGATTGCGAGAGAGGAAGAGATTTTCATTCAAGAGAGGAAAAGGAAGGTGGGAGTTGCTGTTGTGCCTGATCTAGAGAGAAATGAAGATATTGAGTTGGTATTGCCGCCGGTGTTCGATGACTGTAGAAAGGTTTTGGAGGCGGGAGATCAAATAGTTGCAAGAGATTTGTACTGGGAAGCAGTTTGTGAGGGTGGTAGCAAGGCGGAAGAGTTGTTGCTGGAGTCTATAAACAAAAACCCGTTTGTTGGAGAGCCATATGTGGTGCTGAGTCAGGTTTATTTGACAAAGGGGAGATTTGAGGAGGCTGAGAAACACGCAGAGAGAGGACTGAGGCTTCTGCTGGAATGGGGATGTCCGTGGGACAAGAGGACTTCTTGGGAAGGCTGGGTGGCGTGGACTAGGGTCTTGTTGATGAAGGCAAAGGACAAATCTTGGCCTCATACTTCATGGGGCATCCTCAATTTGGGTCTTGTAAACTAATAGTAACTCGCCTAATTCATGCCTCCCTTATCATCTACTTAATGGCATCCATCCCCAACCAAATAAGCCATAAGTTCAAGGTACAAATATAATACTATGTAGTGCATGAGAAAAGGCTTTCAATGGTGTTATATATTACTAGCTACTACTATATTTTTTCTCTTTTTAGTATCCAGTCCTGCTTCAGAAAAGGCTTTCATTGTTGCTATAGCGGTTTTATATTCTATTTTTGGTAGATAGTATTGCTGATCTTTATTGTCGAACAAGAAGCATACGAAGGTGAATTTCAATTGAAAAAAAATAAAATTGAAACTTAGAAGAATTTGGATTAATTTAGGAATCCTCGCCAGCTTTCAAGAAAAAGTAAAGAAAAAATCCTCACGAACCATTGAATTCGGCTACAAATTTCCAAGAAAACTTGTGTAAGTAGTTACAAGGACTCCACATCGATCATAAATTTTCTTTCTTTTCATGAACAAGCTTAATTTTTCACAATGTCATGAATTAAGGCTTAAATTTCTGTTGAAAGATAGGTTCATACTTATATATACATTATTGTATCTCAAATAAAAGTGTATCCGAAAGAGATACTTGTAGGAAAAAAAAAACAATCAATGGTTTAAATATTAACCGGACTAAGAAGAACCAAGCTGCATGAAAGAAGATAACAAGAGCAGAAGTGGGACCTTCTTTATTTTTTCTTCACAACATTTTCTACAAGTGTTGCTTTCCTCGTGTCCAACTGTCGCCACTCGGCAGAAAAAAACACTTTATTTAGATGGCAACTTTAAGTGCATTGAGACAACCGCAAAAATAGTGAAAAGGATAAGGCTCAACGTATACTCTAAACTTATCCTGGATGGGACACTAATGGTGACTTTTTCATACAAACAGGGTAAAATAAAATTAATTACGATTTGGAGTATTTTTTAAAAATATTATCGATTTCTGATTCACAAGTCATACTATCTTATGATTTTTGTTTTTTATTTCAGTCAAAATTTTATTTACGACTCTTATGAAATTATTTTATTTTTTAAAATTTGTTTAAATTATATTTACGATAAAGTCATAAATATATTTATAATTTTAAAATCGTATTTATTTTTTATCTTTTTTTTTGTTATATATATATATATATATGAATTACAACTTAAAGTCGTAAAATCCTTTTTTTATTCCATTTGTTTTACTTGTTTTTATAATTTGTTTTTATTTCACTTTTTTCATTGTTTTTAGTTTTAATTTTG
>PYAF01000505.1:319367-333532 GCA_007407185.1 Glycine tomentella | reverse complement strand
AAAATTTAAATTTTAAAACACTTATTGTTAGATGAAAATATTTTGCTAATAATATTAACTTGTTAGATGAAAATTTAATTTTCTATATTTTTATTTTGTTAATTAATTTTTACAATTATCATTATCTTAATTAATTATTTGTTACAATAATGTTAATTAATTTTGTTAACAATTATTTTAATATTAACAATAGATGTAATTGAAGTAGTAATAATAATTAACATGTCTTTCATAAAAAGTATAATGAATATAAAATGAACATTACAAATTAAATAAAAGTAAAAAAGTATAAATATGATTAATTGTCAATTTTTTTGTATTAACATTTATGACTTATTGGTACGTCCATCTCATTATATATATGAGTAGTGGTTGGTCTTTCCAATATTTGTCGTTTTGAAGGAAGAGGCATAAAATATAGACTCAAATATTAAGGCCAATTATATTCGCTTCGAAAGGAATGAAAGTGATTCTGATAAACTTTGCAAATATTTTCTAACTTGTAGACAGGGTCAACTAAATATCGTAATTTAAATTTTAACATTACTAAAAAATATAGAAAATTAAATAAATAAATATAATAAAAAATAATTATAACATAAATTACTAAAATATTTAATAAAATGATATAAAAATACATACAAAATATTAAACCAAAATAAAAAATTAAAATCATTTGCATTTTTAAATAATAAAATTAAACTACTTATTTAAATTTTTTAAAAAACTTACACGAAATTAAAACTAAAAATCAATGAAAAAAAATTTAAATAAAAACAAATTATAAAAATAAGTAAAACAAATGAAATAAAAAAATGGACTTACGACTTTAAAGCCGTCAAAGCAAAAAAAAAATGACTTTTGAATGAAATTTTTTTAAAAAAATTGAAAATCATAAATATATTTATGACTTTAAAGTTGTAAATACATTTACAACTTTTGAATGAATTTAAAAGAATAATAATAATTTCATGAAAGTCATAAATAAAATCACAACTTCAATTAAAAAAAAAAACAAAGGTCGTAACAAGTGAAAGACTTCCGAATTAAAAGTCATCCCACCTGACACGACTTATCCTAAAATGTTAAAAAAAAAATTATCCCCTTTATGTCAAATAGGCCACTAATGATTATTTGTTTATATGGATTGAGAGAAGGAGAGTAACTGGATATGGATATATTTTTAAATTAAATTAATTTTTTAGTCTTTTAATTTATTATTTAAGTTTAATTTTTAATTTAATTTTTAATTTTCAAAATTAATTTAATTTGATCTTCTAATTTTTAATTTAATTTAGTATTTTAATTTTAAAAATTGATTTATTTTTTTGAAAAATATGTATTTTGTGACCGTTTAAAATTATTTAATAACAAATTTAAACTATTACAAATTATAATTTCTTACAATTTAGATTAGAAAATCAAATTGAATCAATTTAAAAAATAAAAAAATTAAATTATTTCTAAAAAATAAATTAGATAATTAAAAAACTAATTTAACCTATATTTTTATTATGAGTGATGATGTTTGCCTTTGGACACCAATTATTTAGAAGAGCAATAATATTTGAATATCTAGGCTATTGTAGTATCAGGATAGATTTCGGCTTTAGTCCCATCAAGCCAGAATTTTTTTTATGTTCTGTCAAAATAAAACCCATTATTATAGTACAGAATGAAAAAAAAAATATGGAAAATGAAAAAAAAATGGAAATGTGAGTGTAGCCATATTGTCATAGTGTGACTTCATTTTACTTTTTTCTCTCACTTAGAGAAAGTAAGACTCGAATTGAAATGTGTCATAATATTAGAAAAAATATTACCGTTGTAGTCAACACTTTTTTTCTAACTATAGCCTTTAACAAGAAGACATGTCTTGTACCTCATGACATTAGTACTTGACATTCCAAGATTTTTCTTAAAGATCCATTTTCCCCAACATCTGTTATGCCCATCAGGTAACTCAACCAAATTTAAAGTCTTATTTTTTTAAGGGATTTCATCTCTTTATTCATGGCCACAATCCACTTATTAGATTTAGTCCAATTAATTGCTTCCTTCCTAATAAGTGATTGATTCCAATGAATCAACTTCTTCTGTTACCTGCAAAGCATAAGAAACCATATCCTCAAAGCCATATCTTATAGGTGATTTACTTTTTCCCTTTGAGGCTTCCAGGTTCAAGTAATTTTCGGCTAGCTAAGGAGGTTCTATCTTGACTTCTTAGAACCATTAGAGTGTTCTGGGTGTTTTTGTTGGGGTTGAATTAGAATATTCTGACTAGTATCATAAGAAGCTTCTAAATGTTGTTGCTTACTTCAATTTTTTGATTATGGAGCCTAGCTTCAAACTCCACTTGTTTAGTGACATCTTGAATCTTCTTCAAACTTGAAATGTAGTCTAGAGATTTCATCAAAAGTGACATCTCTATTCATAATGACTTTTCTTTATAAAACTAGATTTTGGATCCTATTTTTATAGTTCAAAAAAACATCATTTTTAGCTCTATATTCTAACTTGTCTTCATTTATATGATAGTAAGTTAGATATCTAAACACCTTTGATATTGAGTAATTCATTTTAGTCGACTCAATTGTATTTTTTTAATTCAAAGAATATAAATGTGTATTTATATTTCATGTATTAGACTCCCTTAAAGATAAATTGAATATATATATATATATATATATATATATATAAATGAGTTTTACATTAGATTTTTAATGGTGATTTGTGAACGTAATATTTTATAAAAAAGTTGGTCTTTAAACAAACTATGTTTCATTACTGGACCCTTTTAAACAAGTATGAATAAGAAAGAATGACCTACATTTGGTATTTCGAGTTTTGAAGTTAAATCAAAATAAATTTACCTCATTTTTTTTAATTTCTTTTAATGGGTGTTTTTAATAATAAACTATTTTATTCTACAAACTTTGAAAATAATAAGAAAATGTCTATTCGTAACCAGGGGTGTTACATATTTTTCATGAAAATGGTTCCTTTTTATCCAATATTTTCATTTAAGTTTGAAAAAGACAACTTCTAGTGTCTTTATGTTTCGGAATGACTAATTTTTTTGTTAGCAATATATATATATATATATATATATATATATATATATATATTAATGGCACATACCAGAAGTACCCAAACAATTAAAAAAAGACAAATTCTCGTGTCTTTATGTTTTATAATGACTGTTGATAAGAGTCGAAGATAAAACTCTTTCTCAAATTGGACTATACTTGCCAAAACTTTGGTTTTCACTCACAGATAGCTATATGCAACAGTTTCTAGAGTAAATCAAGAAATGATTTGAGAATTATCATTTTAGATGAAGTTGGATAAACATATGGTGTATCATAAATGTCGTTTTAACTCAAGTCTTTTAGTATGAGCTCTTAAATTTTGTCAAGAATATATTACAAACAATTAGCCGGAATGTGTCCTTGAATCTATTTTCTTTTCTCATCTCAAATCTCTCCAAAGGGGGAAAAGCAAAGAGTTACCTTTGTCTAACTTAGGTCACAACAAAGGTAGACCAGAACCCCTAGCGACGGTTTCACATGTCCCCAACGGTGGTGAATGGTTCCATTTTCCTTCATGATTCAACTGCTGCAACAACCACAGGCGGCTCTCTCTCTCGTTCTCGCTATCTCTTTCATAATGTTACTCTAATAGTCTAATATAAAAGCAAAATTTTTTATGCACACTTTTTCTGTGTACACCAAAAAAGCTAGTTTTTCTATGTATACTTTTTCCATGCTTCTTTTGACCACGTTGTGTTACTACGGCGGGAACGTTAGATTCTCCTCGCGATGCACCTTTTGCACAATTGCACCAGTAGCAGTACAAATTAAATTATGAAAATAAGTATGGAAAAATTAGAGAGTAATAATATATAAATTACAATTTATTTTTAACACGTCATTAATACCTCTAATTTTTTTAATTTTTATTTCTATTAGATCATAAAATTCTTTGATATTATATGGGTGTTTGGCAAACATTTGTCAAAAATAAAATATAAAAAAAGTACAAATAAAACCTGTTTGGCAAGAATTGCTTTAAGACGTTACTTTGAGCAATTAAATGGAAGGCAAGCTCATAAACAAGTAGGATAATTAGCAGTGACATTGATGAGTTAATAAGAGCATTTATTTGGGATAGGAGTAAATGTAAAATCTATAGATACACATTAATTATGAAGAGCCTAAGACTAAAAAAAAATGAAAATTAAGATGAGATAGTTGGTTCCCTTAACTAACAGACATTGGGTCCAAATCCGACAAAACCATTGGCTACATCAACCGAAATCTGGATCCCTTCCTGCTGAATATTCCCTATTATGGAAAGCCCAGAAGGAGAAGCAGCGAATGCAAAACAGAAAGTTCCCACGTCATCCGCCGGAATTAAGAAATTCCGAGCAGGGAGGGTCAAGATCTGCCCGCCCGAGAAATAAAACGACACCGTGGGCACCCGAACCGTCACAAACCCGTTCAAATCATAGCACGTGTCGAAAATGGACACTCCTGGTGCCCGGGGCAGGTTGGTGGTCTGCGCCACAAAGGCGTCCCGGAAGGCACCGTAAGCCACCGTAGGAATCCTCGTGACGGCGGTGCCGGTGTCCATCACGGCCCCTCCGTCGCCTAAATCTGTCACACGGAAAAGATCTTCGGATATGTTTAGCCGCGAGCCTCCGACCCCGAGACCCGAAAGGGCAACGTAGTAGAAGCTGGGGAAGAAGGGGTTGGGGACGAGTGGGACCCACGCAGCTCCCAGAGGCATCGCCTGGCGTCCGAATTGGAGTGAGCCCGACGAGGAGGAAGAGGTGCCGCGAGAGAGTAAGCAGTAAGCAAAGGCGCCGCCGGTCTGGCCACCGAGCTGGCCCACGAAGGACATGGGCCCAGCTCCGAGGCCCAAAAGCCCAGCCGCGCCGACGAACATGCCCTGGTTCAAGTTCCCGCAGCCGATGGCGGTGTTCCGAATCACGGTTTTTCCCAGCGTGATTGTTTCGAGAGCGAGCGTGCCTCTGGTGTAGGAGCCGTCGCCGTAGGAGACCTGGTAGCGGCAGCGTCCCTGGTGGCAGCCGGAGTCGTCGAGCTGGTCGCAGACGGAGGAGGAACAGGGGACGGAGGAGAAGGAAGCGGAGAGGGCCGGGTTGAAGATGGGGTCGGATTGGTTGTAGCATTGGTCGCAGGGCTGGCACTGGACCCATACAACGTCGCTTCCGGAGTCAATGACCATGTACTGGTACGTTGCAGGGCTTCCGATTCCTATTCTAACGAAGTACTCTCCACTCCCTTCTTCCGTACCCGAAACCACATCGGATCCAAAAGACGCTTCTTCTGCGGTGTAAGCATAGCGCCGGAGGAGGGAGGCTACCCTTTTGACGTCCCGTTTGATTCGTGCACTGAAACGGCTTCTATGATCCTTCTGAGGGGAGGTGTTGAGCTTGTCTCTGTGAACAATCTCCACATTCCATTTTGCTTCCTCCTTCTCTTCCAACTCCTCTGCTTGCACTTTGGTTCCTGCGATCGCTTCCTCCACCTTCAGCTCTTGGAAATGAGAAGCCCAGGTTCCAGCTGCGGAGCTCAACAGCAGCAGTGCCACAATAACACTCTGGAACTTCCCCATCCACATGCTTCTTTCTTGCCGAGGATCCACTCACCAACCACTCATAACTTTGGATTCATTTTCACTCATTATATTATTATTTGCTTTGGCTTTAGGCACCATCCCTTGGGATCAAGAGAGAGGACACGACTAACAATAATAAAAATGTTACATGTATATATTATATATGATTCATGATGTTATCTATAAGAAAAGTGTTCAAAGGAGTCTTTAAAA
This sequence comes from Glycine tomentella, assembly GCA_007407185.1. Classification (NCBI taxonomy): domain Eukaryota; kingdom Viridiplantae; phylum Streptophyta; class Magnoliopsida; order Fabales; family Fabaceae; genus Glycine; species Glycine tomentella. The sequence continues at coordinate 327,676 of PYAF01000505.1, read as the reverse complement.
TAATAACATGTTTCTATATTATAATTAGATTTTGAGATCACTTTTTTTTACTAAAATAAAATAAGTAAAATATATTCATGTTCAGGAAGGGAGGGACAGCCGGAAAGAAAAATATATAAATTGAACTTACACGGTACACCTTAAATTAGAGGAAGGTATATGAATGGGAAAAAAAGAGAGGATGAAATAGAAAAGAAAAATATGATAGTAAAAATTAGTTAAAAGAAGAACTGGTGCACCGATATAATAACCCGACAGGAAAATCCTCTCCTGCACGTGTTTGTGTTGTGTTTGTGATTTCCAGCGAGATGCCACATACAAACAAATTGAAGCAGAGTAGACTGACTTCGTAAATCATGCTGCTTTTTTTTCATTCACCTAAACCATTTCATTTATTTAGGTATAGTATAAATGAATTAATTGGTAAAATCCAGGAAGAATATGCGATGATGAAAGAACGACAAAAGTATATACAACTATGAAGTGAGCGTGAAACAAGCTTAAAAACGTACTTACTCTTTTTATTTTGACTTTCTCACGCTTACTACATAAATGGATGGCATCACTAATGTGCTCTTGATTTATGTTAAAAAGTCACACAAAAAAATATTAAGTTCCCAACATGCCTTATGTTAGATAACACTGCATTATTCAATCTCTTGAGAAAAGCAAAAAGAAAAAAGTTTTGTCCTTAAAGTATCCTATAGTAGGGCAGTAAAAGCCCCGTTTACCCCCTATTAATATTTAAATTGTAAAGCTCATACTATGAGCTAGGTAGGAGCTATATTTAGTCTTAGGGGAATTTCAAGAATAAACCACAATAGCAGACCTTTATTAAAATTTGTCCCCATTTCTAATAAATACTCTCTATTGCAATTGTATTAAGTTGATGTTTAGTATATTGGGTCTGTTTGGAAGTTAGTTTTTTTAGAAGTATTTTTAGAAGAAAAAATACGAAAAAAAATAAAATGAGTTTTTTCATAAGTAAAAATAAGTTATTCATTAGCTAATTTGTAGATGTCATCTCATCTTTTAAAAAAATTATATTGATGAGTTTCTACAAATTAGTCAATAGAAAACTTATTTTTACTTATCAAAAACTCATCTCATCTTTTTACTCTTATTTTTTCCTTCTAAAAATACTTCTAGAAAAATTTATTTAAACATATTGATTATATGTGTTAGAAGAGTACAGGAGAATATGAAATTATTCGTCTATGTTGGATGGACGTTGGGTACTTTCGGTGGGGAAGTTTTAATATATAAAAAGAAGAAATAGGAATTTGTCGTTATGGAATACAGGTGAAAGTTGTCCAACAATTTCAAAAAGCAAGACAAAATGCGGATTTCGTGCATTCTTTGTTGGGGATGGTGCCTCGTGCAGCAACATCACTATTCCTTCCCTTCCCTTTGATTTTATGTTTTTCCTAATTATACTCAGAAGTTATCAAGAATCTATAAAAGGAATTGGGGACAACTTTGACTTGGACACATGCATCAACTTTACGGGTTTGCAGCTCCCTAAAAATAAAGAATAAGATGCAAATATATTTTCAGAGTTTCTACGTTGATCTCAATAATTTGGAAGTTTTTTATACTGTTATTTTTTAACCAATTAAATTATATATATATTTTTTTCAAATCTGTCCTTGATTATTATTTTTGAAATTTTAAAATTAGAAATTTTAAAATTAGAAAATATTATTAAAGATAATTTTAGAAGTCTGAACACTAAAATCCTTTTAGTTACTTTGAATATTTTTTATAAAATCTATGCTTAAGAAATAATAATAAGAAATTTTAGAGTGTTGAAAAAGATTTTTAAAAAAAGTTATGTACATGTTTATAATTTATAATTCTGTGTAATATCTTGTAAAAACTTGTGTTCTGTATGGAATTAAGTTCACAATTTATAATTCTTAATATATTTTTAAATATTTTTATTTTATATAACTATATATATTTAAATAATTTTATATTCACATGTGTACATGTTTGTATCATTTTAATTTACATTAAGCATGTTTTAAAATATTGTCTTTATAAATATATTTTTATTTGTATACAATTTAAGTTTATATATTTATATATTTAATTTTAATTAGAAATATTAATAATAAATTTTTTATTGTACACTTTATAAATCTAGTATATGAAACATGAACAAGACCAAGAAAACACTCAATAATATCACCGTTGCAGTTCACATATCTTAAAACAATGGTTATCTGTTTTTTAATTGATATATCACGAACTTCATCAACTAGTATAGAGAAGAAATTATCCCCAATATCTAAAATAATAGCTCTGGTAACTAAACTAACAATAGCATTAGTAATATCTTTATGAATTGAGGGATCTACCATTTTGAGATTCTATAGGGCATTATTCAAAGATACATTATTTACCTCCTCATTGCTTTCACAAAGGAATTTTACAAGTTCCACAAAATTTCCATGATTCATTAAAACATCTGTCTCATCATGTCCCTGAAAACCCAAACCTTGTCGTATGAGATATTGAACACATCGAATAGAACTATTCAGACGAATACGATAATCATGTTTGACTTTGTCAGAAATGTCAGACATAACAATGTCAATATGTTGATTTTGATTCATCAAATTTTTGGCAGCACTTAAGCACAACTTATGAGTGCTTCCAACTTTCCCAATATGTTTAATCAGTCATTGTTTGTCCTTCCATTTGCTAAATCCTTCTACAACAAATGAATCATGACCACCCCTTCCATCACCATGCTCACAACTAAATAGATAACAAAGCAAGCAAAATGCAACATCTTTTGATTCACTATACTCCAACCAAGTGTCAAACTCATTGTATCATTGAGGATTAAATCTACACATTTTACCCCCAATTAAGGATTGAGGAAAGTTGTCAAGTTTTTTACCCGGATCAGGAAAATACAAATCATTTTCCTTTCTTGAACACTCATTTGATTTATCTTGAACTAAATCAATAGATGAAGAAGATTTAAATCGAGAACATTTAGCACTACTACCACTTGACTTTGTAAAAAAAGAACCCAAATACATTTCCATCCTAAAAAATGGAAAATGACAAAAATGAATCAATATATAAATACACACCTAATTTGGAATCAATATACTCCAAAATATTAACAATTTTCTTATTCATACTCAAAATACCAAAATAAAGTTGATAACAATTCTTTTATATCACATAATAAAGTCAAACACTAATTCTTTTATATACATAATAAAGCCAAAACACTAATTCTGCCTTTATCTAGCAAAGTGACAAATTTAATTGATTTGAAATATCATGAAGTTAATGAAAGAGAATACTCAAGTACACAAACATCTCAATATAAATGCAATTATCACATTTCAATTTACAACATTCTTTATTCTTAGCAAAATGCAATAAGAAACTACAGTAACTTCAACATGTTTAGGAAGCAAAATATTTTTCGCAGCAGCCTCTACCGTTCTAAAAGCCCAATATATAATATCTCTTTATATTATTGTTTTTTTTTCAATTTTTTCTTTATTCACATTTTCTTTTTTCATCTTTCCAGGAAAAAAGTGTATTGTAATTTTATATTTTATTCCTTGCTTGATTTTCTTCCTCCCTCTTTGCTCGGAATTATTTAACATTAATTATAATTTTAACAATATTTGGTAACAAACCTAACTCCTAAGATTGATTAACCAGAACCACAACTTAGGTACAATTTTTTTTTTCAAAAAGCAGAGTCACAAACCTTCCACTGACGTGATCAAAAGCGGCAAACGAATTTCCGGTGCTATGGGCGGTGGCACGATGGTTGGCGACTGGCGTGAAGAGAAGGGAACGGTCAACAAAAAACGAATGGCTGACGGTGGCGAATTGGCGGTTCTAGCGAAGCTACGGAGGAGGAGCAAAAGTTGAGGAAGGATGGTGGTGGACTGCGTGGATTGATGACGGTGGCTGGCTGCGTTCTGCTCGAGCAAATAAGGTGAAGAAGGACTGAAGGAGTGAAGGACGCGTTCTATACTTTGTAGAGCTCGGCAATTAAGGCCAAAAGGGTATATTTTGAAAAACAATCAAAATAAAGGACATATTGGTAATTTACCTTGAAAATTTAAGGGAATAATGCCCCCCAATCATGAGCGTAGGTCCACCTTTGCGTATGAGTAATTCTATTGAAGAAAAAATTGGTTATGATATTCGGTTTGTTGGAATATGACCTTGGACTGATTTGATAATACCCAAAAGAGGTCTTAGAATCTTAATGTTCTTAATTTGAGATTAAGTTTTTCATTGTGTTTGTTATTCATTCAAGAGATGTGTTAATTTTCATACGTTTAAGAAGGGAACAGTGGTGCGATTGTCAATGGGGGTTTGGTAGTGATGAATGATAAAATGAAATAAAAAAGAAATTCTTTTATCAAAATAAATTAAAATATATTAAAACCTTACCAATTAAGGCTGTTGTCCTTCTTAAATCTTGACAATTTAATACTTTATAAATATATTCAATGGTAAAAAAACATTTTGGTTACAATAACTGAAGATTTTTTTTTTTCATAAGAATCAAAGACAGTACTAAAAAATTTATAATAATCCACTTATTCAACCAAAAGAGTTAGATTTCATAATTGTGAAAGGTGGGTGTTTAAGTAAAAATGAGGCGATAAAAGTAATAACCTAAAATATCATAGGGCCCAAAATATGAGGGATAGTCCGTACACCAAGCCAGGGAACGATGCTCAACCATGATACACTGAAATCTATCAATACACACGCAATAAACAGAAAAATGGCCGATGCTACCAATTTTTCACGAACATAAAATAAAATAGACAAGAATATGTGGTTCTAAAACAGCTCTATGTTTACATTAAGACTCCAAGAAAAAATTTAGACGAATCGGCCCCACAATAAAGGCTTTAGAAAGGACAAATTATAACATAAATAATCCGCCTCAATGATGTATTTGGTATCGAGTAAATTACAACAAAATTTCATGTGATTTACCTAACTCTGTGCTAACAAGTTCGTCAGTTGCTCCATTCTAATCTAGCAAGCAGAGATTAGTGATTTTCAAGAACCAAACTGCTACCTCAGTTCTCTAGGAGAAACGAAGTCAGAAAAGATATAAGCTGCAGTCCGAGGACGTTGTGCAAGGGTTAATGCAAAAGACAATGCCGAAATACATGAAAAGATCATCTCATGACAGACTCTTTCACATACGATCGACCACCTGAACTGCAATGGTAGGGAACAAAGTCAGAAATCCATTAAAAACTTACCCTAAAGGCATATTTTGGTGAAAGAAATTGTTCTGACTCACGTATATTCAAAGTGAATATTCATAAATCGTGCATTTTCTTTGCTTTGTGACAATGTCACTGAACCTTCAATTAGTTGATCTTGTTCCAGCTCTATAGGGTCATAAAAGTATATCAATGTCTGCAAAATACATAAATAAGATCAAGACACCAAAATAATAAAAGAAATGTAATTTTGAACATAATATTCCAGCAGTCAAAATAAGCATAATAATAGAAACCTAACTATATTCCTAAAGCTTAAGCTTTAGGTCTTGTGTTTACATCTCTAACGGGAATAGATGGGAACGTTGTTCAAGGTCCACGCCCAGTTCATATTGAACAAAAAAACTAGAACCATATATTCAAACTGGAAATTGAAAAAATAAATAATGCACCTGCTGCCAATGTGTTGGAGGGTCCTCAGGCGCAGTGGACAAGACCAGTGCTTCATTTGGGTTTGTTCGCCTTTTTCTCTGACTACCATTCATCTGATGATTGTCAACAAATGAAGTTGTCCACTGACAATTGGTTGATGATATTGCATGCCCATTAAATTCAACGTCAAACCAAAATGCAAAACCATGTAATGGTGCTGGAGAAAACAAGAAACAGATTTCAATTAATCCTGTGATAATACAAGATCCTCATTAAAAAATAATTTGTCAGTAAATTGGATAAGAACAGAGCACTGTCAAAACAAACAAGCAAACATTATGATGACTGCCTGAGGCTCGAACATTAGCAGCAAGGTAAAGATTAAGATGTCAATACACCAGTGAAAAGGAAGAAAAAACAAAAGGAGGTTACCTCGCATCATAGAATTGAACTTAAACTTGGCTGTTACAGATTCTAACTCTTGGATGGTAACAGAATAACTATCAATATATTTTACCTGTAATAGTGAATGAACAATTTTTTCAGAAATGATACTACATACTTACTAAAAGGAAAGTTTGAATTAAAGAAACAAACATGTGTTCATATATACAGGCACAAACTAACATGTTATTGTACAAAGTATTTACAAATTACAACGAAGACTACAAGACATTTCGATCAAATAGTGCATATTGTGATCTCAAGATTCTACAATAATCAAATAAATGGTGTCAAGTTAGAAACATTACTAACTGATGCTAACCAATAATGTTTAATCAGATCATTTTTCTTCTCCCTTTAATAATAGTAAATCAGTAAAAAAAAGTACAAAGGCATTGAATAACGCATCCTCTCAATAAATAAGATAACAAAAGCTAAAATCCCCAAGGGTTGGCTCAACTAGCAGGGTCAAACTTCTTTGACCAAAAGATCTTCGGTTCTCTTCCTGCTAGTGGTCCTTTATGCGAAGGTCATCAACAAGTACTACTGTGAGCCATCACTGAAGCATATGGCATGCCCAGCTTTGAAGGGGGAAACTTTCCCTCCCGTGAACTTTCTTTTCCTCATAATCATAAAGTAAAGGATAACAAAAGCTAAAGAAAAAGATAGAGTGCAAAGCTAAGCAAAACTCCACCCACATATTATAAAGATGAAAAAATACTGTATTGTCTAATAGTGCAAACCAGTTAAAGGAATTATACTTGAAAATTCAGAAATTTCATTTCAAACATTTGCACCAAAATACTGCAAACACCAATTTCCTTGAGGCATTGCCTTTGGTCCTCCTCAAGCCTTTGATTAATTGAATGATTTATTTTCAGTCCATTTGGCAATACGAGAAAGATTGCTACTTAATGCATGTTGATTTGATTACATTCATTTAGATTTCAATATCAGACTGGCTGCAGTCCATTTCAACCGGTCCTTTGAATTTCAAATTGTTATAACCAAAAAATTATATTAAAAAGAAACAAGAGAGATACAAAGGTGCACCTTGGGTGACAAAGATTCTAGACCACAACACCATAGACAGCAATAGGAAAGCAGAGACAATTTAAAAAACTTCAAATTGGTTTTCATACTAGTTCCAGACACATGCATGTCAGATATTCCTCCAAGACTGAATACTGCTACTCCCTACAATTTTTACTTTCAATAGTTTCGAATTCTTGAGCCAAAACTGTACTGTTGGGATATTGTAAGAATAGGATAAATGGTGTCTAATCTAATCTAAAAATGAAAGAAAAAGAAACATACAAACCAAGCTTCCCACTGAATTGTGAAATATACAAACTGTCATTATCATCTACTCATACTCATATGGTGTAGGAAAAGTTTACCAAACCTTTCTTCAAACTACAACTCAAGCAGAAAAAATAATCATATTATAACCTAGAAAAGCATGTTATTCAGCATCTTACCGTAACAAGGAGTAAAAAAGTAAAAAGCAACTATAACACTAGCAGACTCACCACATGTGGCCATGTCAAAACATTTTCACCAGTTATTGTCTCCACGGAAGGTTCTTCAAATGCACATTGTTTAGCAAGTGATACCATGGCAGACACTGCAACACAAAACAGTATAATGTGACAAGAAAAGCAATAGATAAAAGGAATAGGATATTTCCAGACTCTTCTAGCCTAGTAATATTATGACCTGTTTGGTAGCCAGGATAGGATCTCAATTGTTTAATGCATTGACAAAATATTTTAAAGTGCATTATTAATTTCTAGAAGCAGATTATATTATATTTGTTGAGAAGAGAAAGCAAGAGACATCATTGAATCCATGTGTCAGTGATACGAGACCCCTCATTATGAAGGTGTATGTGCAAAAACAGAAGCCTAATGATAACGGATAGGGGGGAAGGTAAGATTGTAACTCACTCATAAAGCTGTTATAACTATCTTTGTAACTGGTAGATAAATAGGAGTTTGGCCAGAGTTAGGGGGGAGGCTGTAGTCTTTACTGGGAGAGTTCTTAGCACTCTCAAATTTCCCTGAGTTGTACGTCACCTTTTCCTCTTGGGTCATACTGATCTGGAGAAGGATACCATAAAAAAATTCTCGTTCTCTCTTAGTCCTGTTCTAAATCCCTAAATTCCCCCAAATTATCAGTTGATTCTAT